>CM019222.1:13654803-13702630 GCA_009741485.1 Malurus cyaneus samueli | reverse complement strand
AAAAAAAAAAAAAAAAAAAAAAAGAGGAAGGAGAGGAAAAAAAAAGAAAAAAAAAAAAAATTTTTTTTTTTTTGAAAAGCCCCCCCAAATCTCCCCTAATCACTTTTGCCAAAAAAACAACATTAAGCATGGGAAGGAAAATAAAATTGGGTTTGGGCAAAATGACCTACAAAAATCTCCAGTGGGGTCCTTTACAGCAGTAAAACTTTTAAGAGGACAGTCAGAATGTTTTAGGAGCAAAGGAAAATAACGTGGAGTTTTTTCTTAAAACATAGGGAAATTTTCCAAAAGCTGAAAGCATAGGTCTAAAATCTGAGCTGTGTGTTAAAAGTAGGGCTTAGAGCTGACATTCCAGATGGGGTTTGTGGGCTAGGCTACCTTTCTAGCCTGCTCCACATGCTTAAGCTTGGCATATAACAGGAGGCAAAAAACGTCCTGCAATCAGCTGAGTTCATGCTTGCTAGTAATTCTCAGTCCTGTGTGGTAGCCTGTAAAGCTGCATGTTCATCCCTGATTCCTAGTTATTTCCATTTCACTGATAACTTCACTGAACACCCTGCCTTGCCATAAAGGCAGGGCCAGATGGGGGTCCTGGAGTGACAATTTCATGACTCTCCTTACAGCTGATTGTACACTTGGCTAACTATTGTATCCCAAGACTTCTTATGGATCCCTTCCACAAAGGGCCAAGACAGCAGAAATGACTGAGTCAAACATCCAACAAATCGAACAGGTCACCTTGCTATCGTTACCACCCATCCTTATAAGAAAATAGTACATTAAAAAAAATGGAGGTAAAGGTAGAAGGCACATTGAAACCTCTACCCATCGGATCTTAGAGAGATGGAGAACTCATATGTCCTCATTTGTCCAACAGCCTCTCTCTTATACCTTTTCCCTCTACGTATTATTTTTTTAAATTAAAAGTATAAATCTGTAGGCAGGTGCTGCGGACAGACCATGCTAAGTCTTGGACTTTTGCCAGCTGTGTCTGGCTCACCAAGGACTACACTTGTAAGGTGTGTTGTACCACATTGTATATGGCCTCAAGGTCCTTAGTTTTATGTAGCCATATATCACCATTCCTGGTAAATAATACTTAGCACAGACGTGAATTCTTACTGCTCACTGTGTTAATATAGGGATATACATGGGTCACCATTAAAAAGACTTATTTTTCCTACTGTTTAACTTGTCCTTCTCTGTGCCTGCAGGTCAATGGAGTCAGCCAGGTGGTCCCTGTGACCTTGGCCCCAGGTGTCAGTATTTGCCTTCAGTGGGCAGTGATGTTGTGGTTACTACTGACTTTGGGCTGAAAGTCAAGTTTTGATGGAAATCACAGAGCCAGAAATCACTCTTCCCAGTACCTTTATGTCTAAAGTCTGTGGAATATGTGGAAATTACAACGGGCATAAAGCAGACGACTTTCTCAACCCAGATGGAGAGATGGAGCCAAACTCAACAGCCTGGGCAACAGTTGCAGGTTTCGATGACTCCAGGGTAGGACTCCAGCCAGGATCTCTAGGTCTTAGCTGTTGGTTATGCAATGGCCAGTGTTTTATACAACTGTTGCATGGGGGCCAAAAATGTAATACTACACAGGGGATAAAATCTGTCCTTGTCAGTGTACTTACTTTATCCATCTGTGGTGAATTTCACAGGTAATTTCATTGTGCTTGAAAAGAGAAAATTTTGTAGAATCTTAAACTCTTAGAACTGATTAGGCTTTAAAAGACCTTTAATCATCAACTCCAGTTAATCCAGCACTGCCATTATCCCCCAAAAAACCATGTCCCCACATACCACACTTAGGAATCTTTTAAATACCTCCAGGGAAGGTGACTACACCACTTCTCTGGAGCAGCCTGTTCAATGCTCAACAGACCTTTTGGAGAAGAATTTTTTGAAGAGCTAATCTAAACCTCCTTGATGCAACTTGAGGCCATTCCTCTCATCCTGTCACCTGGAAGAGGAACCTGTCCCTCATCTCACTACAACCACGTTCTGGGAGCTGGAGAGAGCAAGCAGAGGTCCCCTGATCCTTCCCTTTCCCTGGCCTAACAACCTCAATTCCCTCAGCCACTCCTCATAGACATGCGTGTCAGGCCCTAATATTGAGAGGCCCAAACTGAACCGGAATTGAGGTGTGGCCTCAACAGTGCCAAGGACAGGGGAGAAATCCCTTGCCTTCCACTTCACTTGTTCACTGTTTCAACTCATCTGAGATACTCGTTAGTTATAATTTCACTATACATCATTCTGCAACAGCTGGAGCTTACCTTTGAATGCTTTCACTTTATAATTCCCCTTCCATGTAAACAGCTTGATTTACCAGAAAGGAAAAAATAAGTATCTGGATTTCTTGCAGACTTCTCAAAAATTATTAGGTTGAGATCCTATTGAAATCTGAATTTCTATCCCAAGAGTTTGAAGTTTAGGGACTGGGAATACGTCATGCTTAGTCTGGGAAGAGACTTGTATTTTGGTAGATGTGATGTGGAAAGTATCCAGGTGCTAGTGAATCCAAGATCTATCCATTAATTTTTCACATATTCTTTCTTTTTCTCCACATTAGGTGTTCACCAGATGATGGCCATACTCCAAATTGCACTGATGAGGAAAAACACATGATCCAAAGCAATGCATACTGTGGCCTGATCACAGATCCAAATGGTCCATTCCAGAACTGCCATGCAGTAGTCGATCCACAGAGTTATTTTGAAGATTGTCAGTATGATCTCTGGAACTTCATCTGAACAATGAGCTCTCTGTGAAAGCCTACAGGCTTATGCAGATGTGTGCCAAGCTGCAGGAGTCCAGCTGGCACCATGGCAGAAATGCAACCTTTTGCCGTATGTATCAAAAATTGCTAGATATTACCACTTGTGAGCAGGGTATAATGGGGATTTCCTGAGAACAGAGCATTACAGCCCTCTTTTGAATTCATCTAACAGTGAGAATATGACTGATCACAAAGGTAAACTGTACTGGGTTATATGTAGTACTCAGTTTTATTCCTTTGGGAAGATTCTAGTGAAAATAAGTTAGCTGGTTTGAATGAAAGGAAAAAGTACCACCTAGTCCTTCTTAAAACAGAATTGGAGACCTTTCCTTTGAATTTGTCTCTGCAAAGAGAGGACGATGAAGGAGGAACCATCTGACAAGCTGAGCAGGAGATGTGGGATAAAGGCAGGAGAGTGTTGTAAAAACTACCAGGGCACAGACCCCAGTAGGGAGTGATGACCATCCATCCCCACTGGATGTGGAGGAAAGCATCAGAGTGTCCCATACAGGTGTAGTCATTCATGGTTTCAGCAGGAGAAGGAGGCAACACAGACAGGCAGCCTGGAATGAAAGGCCAGAACTGAAGTCAAAAGTCTGTGCAATAGGAGAATGTGACAGTGCTACTGAGGGTGGAGAAGGCAGTGAGAGTAGGGAAAAGATGGAAGAGACAGAAACATACACAGGCACAAGACAAAAGCTGTCAAAATACTGAAGTATAAATAGATGTCCGTGCAAAGGATTAAATGGGAACATGACCTTCTTCTGTGATTATTGGTAACGAGTAATAAAAACATGTCTCAAGCATTCAGGAATATATTACAGGAAAAAAACCCACACGTATTACTTTTAGAAGAGAAGTTTATACTGTCTGAAATGCCTGAACATACCTGTACCCAGTAGAAAAAATAAAAGGAACAAGAAATAATAAGTCTGTGACACAAGTGACATTTGATCTAAGGGAGATGGGGAGACTAAAGAGGTTTGTCTGAAAACAATGGAATTACTGAAGGCTAATTTCTTTTTCATTTCATTTCACATTTGACTTCAGTACCCAATATCTTGAGTAATAAAATATTTAATATATGTCCTTATTTTTTATTAAATAGCATGACCTGTCCGACCAACAGTCACTACGAGCCCTGTGCTGCAGCCTGCCCTGCCACCTGTGTTGACCCATAGCTCCCTACAATTGCAGCCTGCCTTGCGTGGAGGGCTGTGTGTGCGACAGCGGGCACCTGCTCTACAATGACCGCTGCGTGCCCAGCCAGCAGTGTGGCTGTTGGCACAATGGGCAGCACTACCCTGTGGGCTCCGAGTTCTGGACGGACGACAGCTGCTCCTCCAAGTGCAGGTGTCCTGCACAGGGAAGCAAACTGCAGTGCTTCAATGCCTCCTGCCCTGCGGGCCAGTACTGCGGGGTGCAGAACGGGAAACCTGTGTGCCTGGAACACTCCTACGGCATCTGCCACATCCACGGGGACCCCCACTACAAAACTTTTGACAAGGTGACGCACAACTTCATGGGCAACTGCACCTACACGCTGGCCAAAGTGTGCTCCAACACCACCTCCCTGCCCTACTTCAATGTGGAGGCCAAGACGAGCACCGTGGCAACACCCGAGTGTCCTATGTGCGCGAAGTCACGGTCGAGGTGTACGGGCAGCGCATCACCATCCTCAAGAAGGAGAAGAGCCAAGTGCTGGTAGGCAGTGGGGCTGGCAGAGCGTGGTGTGGCTGCCAGGCAGGGCTGGCTCTTCCTACCTGGGCCTGGTCCAGACCAGGTGCCTCCATTGTCCCAGGCCTGGCTGGGCTCCCCTCAAGGCAGGGAGTCATTTTGTTTTCCCTTTGGGGAGGGCCTGAGGGAGGAAGAGTCAAATGGGGAAAATGGCCTACTGAGCAGAGTGCTGAACTCAGGGATGGGTCTGCGAGCCCCAGGGGTGCGGGCTGTGGGGACATCTCAGGCAGATGTTGCCATGCCTGGGCTGGCAGCTGCTTTCCCTGGGCAGGAGCAGCCAGGAGGCCGGGGACAGGCCCGGGGCTCACTGTGCTGTGTGTGCCGTAGGTGAACGGTGTGCGACAGACGCTGCCGGTGTGCGCAGCGGGAGGGGCCATCACGGTGAGCAAGAGCGGTCGCTACATCGTCCTGGAGACAGACTTCAACCTCAGAGTGTCCTACGACACTGACCACTCGGTGGAGGTGAAGGTGCCCACCACCTACTTCAACCTGACCTGCGGCATGTGCGGGAACTTCAACAACCGCAGAGACGACGAGTACATGATGCCCAACGGGCAGCAAGCCGCAGACTCCAATCAGCTGGGGACAGCTGGCAGGTCCCAGACAGTGACCCCTCCTGCGGTGTCCCCTTCCCTCCCCACCCTGCAGTGCACAAGAGGAGGAGCTCTACCAGTCTGACCAGTTCTGTGGCATCCTGACCACCAGGCCTAGCTCTTTTGACAAGTGCCACAGCGTGATCAACCCCCAGGACTACTTTGACACCTGCTTGTATGACCTGTGTGCCCTGAATGGTGGCCAGGAGTTCCTGTGTGCTGCTCTGGAAGCCTATGCTGATGCATGCCAAGCAGCTGGTGTGACTCTGCTTCCCTGGAGGAATGCTACCTCTGCCGTGAGTTTCCATGGAGAAATGAGCGTTTGAATAGCACCATTGTGCTCTTAAGAGGCTGATTTTAGCCAGTAACTGACATAGCTTTGATATCATAAATTCTTCACATAATTACAAAAAGAATACTGAGAAATAAATTTCTTCAAAATAAATGCTGTTTCTTCCTGCCAGAGAACAGAGGATAATTTTGTTCATATCTAAAGGATCTTTATCAAACCACCAGCAGTATGTCCCTGTTACTGTAAAGTCATCTCTGAGTTTTAGCTGATCTTTTGTCTTTAATAGGTTTGCTCCATCTAAGGCTACATGTAATCATTTAGCAAACCTTATACTTGTGGAAACGTACCATCTATGTGCAAGATCTAGTGTAGAAAGTCATAGCCTTTCCTTTGGATCTGGAGATGTTTAATATCCAGTATAGGGATAAGCAGCATACTTTTCTTGTGTAGAATATTTTCTGATTTTCTTCCTGATACTAAAATAAGAATGGAATTTCAGGCTTCAAAGAATTCCCACAATTGCCACTAGCTCAAAACAATCACATTATTGAAAAGTGGTTTCTTGTGGGTTTAGTGGTTTTGTGTGGATTATGATTGCTTAATTCAGTGCCTTTGTTGTTTCTCAGCCATTGCATGCCCTCCCAATAGTCACTACAATCCATGCACCGTGCTTGTCCAGCAACCTGCACTGACCCTATTGCATCGCAGAACTGCAGCAGCCCTTGTGTAGAAGGATGTGAGTGCAAGAGTGGCTTTGTCCTCAGCGGAGGACAGTGCGTGCCCATGAGCAACTGTGGCTGTCTCCAGAATGGCAAATATTATGAGGTTAGCTCTGGCACACTGTTTTTGTGGGCTTACTTCACAAGTCAATACTACCATGAACTTCTTTAATTTATTTTAATTCTCTTGTCTCTAACAGGAAAGGAGAATCTTTTTGGCAACCAGACTGTGTAGGCTACTGTGTATGTACTGGAAATGGGACTGTAGTTTGCGATTCAGACACATGTGAAGTAAGCGAAAGTTTGCAAGGTGCAGAACGGACTCCTGGGATGTTATCCATTGAATCCAGCACCTGTCGCATTTTTGGGGATCCACATTATATAACCTTTGATGGGAGACTGTACCATTTCCAAGGAGACTGCAATTATACAGTTGCTGAGAGATGCACAAATTCTTCTGAAAAGATTCTCGGTGACAACCAGAAATGAGCACAGAGGAAACCCAAACTGGACTGCCTTGAAACTCAGTTGCTGTCACACTGAAAAATCTGCATATTGTTCTAAAGAAAAACAAAGAGACCTATGTAAGTGTCCTACTTTAAGCACAAAAAAATCCATCACGTCTATCACCTCATATTTCTGCCCAAAAGAACTGAAACAGGTTCTCTGTATTCTTCACCTCCATGATAGCACATGCTAGAAGTCACAGAATTATTTTTTTTTCTAAAAGTGGCAGACATCAGATAGCTTCTTTTGTCCATTCATATCTTTACTAAATAAGGTTGTAGGATAAAACAACTTCATCCAACAACTTCATCTATAACAGAAAGCTTCTCCTGAATTAAATCCCAAAGATTTAAACTAACTATCCCACATATTGCTTTGTGTGAAGTTGTGACAGCAGAAAGCTGAATTTGTGACACAAAGCACTACTGAAGGTCTGAGATAAGTGTGCACCTTTAGTCTGTGCTTAATCTCAAGCTTCTGTTATCTGCACTGTTCATTAGAACAAAGCTGACTCAGTGAAGAAAGCATAATGCTGGCAGTGCAGGCCTCCCCTTTGTTCCTGGGAGCTTTGCTGACTTACTTGATCTCTGTGTGTTTTGTTTTCTTTAGGTGAATGGAGTTCGAGTCCATCTTCCTGTGAATTTGAACCATGAAGCCAGAGTATCCATACAAGGACAGTACGTTGTGTTGATACCTCTCTAGGGATCCAGGTTAAGTTTGATGGTGAACCAGGAGCTTTTCATTCTGGTTGATGACAGTCTCAAAGGCCAGCTGTGTGGTCTCCTGTGGCACATTCAATGACAACCAACTGGACGACTTTTTAAACCGGATAAAGTCCTAGAACAGGATCCAAATAAATTTGGTGACAGCTGGATAGTGAAGGATGATAACAGGACGTAAGTATCAGATAATACTTTAGGAAACAGCAAAATGCCCAAAGCATAGATCAGCTAGTTACAAGTCTAACATATGTTTTTTGCATTTCATAGTAGCCTGTTTTTTGTATTTCTTTATTGTGAGTGTTTTCACCTTTGGGTAACTCCAGTTTTCAATAGAAAGCATTGACATTTTAAAACAAACACTCGAGTTTTTCCGTGTGAGCTTTATAGATTTTACTTGAGATTGGCATACTTTTTATGCATATAACTTGAATTTTTCCTTACTTCCTTATTCTAAAATATCACCTTCATATTCCTCCTTCCTATCAGGAGCCTAAATCTATCTCTCAGATTCAACTCCTGAGATAACTCCACACTGATTAACGCAGACATGGGGCATTTATCTGTCTATTAATGCTTTCACATACAAATTACTACTCTTAATATATACAATAGAGATTTGAAATTATCTTTCTTGTGTTGGATAACTGATTTATTTGTTTCTTCTGGACTTCATTCTGTGGATAGACAGTCACAATTCACAATATAGTAAGTTATATTCTTAATGGGGAGTTATGAATTAAATTGCAATAGCTCTCACTGTTGAGTTTGACACACTAAAGATGTCTACACATAGCATATCTACAGAATTTGCATAGCATTTCCTTATATTGGGTATGCCTTGCAGCACAGAACATACCACAAAGACTTACTGTATAACCACTCTGCTGTTATTTTTCATGCAGGTGTAATGAAGTTTCAGTGGTACCGCCTGTTTGTGACACAGAAAAAGAGAAAGAATATGAAGAACTCTGCAAAATTATCTTGGAAAATGGTGGACCTTTTGAGTTGTGCCATCGGCACATTCCCCCACAACTGTATTTTGAGAGTTGTGTCTATGATCTGTGTGCCACAGAGGGGGATTCTATCAATACTGCAAGATTTTAGAGGCCTACGCTGCTGCCTGTGAACTTGAAGGTGTAAATCTGGGTGACTGGAGGGAAGATACCATCTGTGGTAAGTCATTAGGTCATTTAGCAAACAACTATCCAATTAAATCCTCATGCTACAAATGTAAATCAAGTGTCTGAGGAATTGAACAGAATTTCAGAAATGGGGATTCAACAAAACACAGGAAGCACTAAAGTGCTTAGCATCTCTGCAAATCTGTGTTCTAATTGAGCTTGTAATGGGCTTCCAGTATTCAGTTTAGGATGTGATATCTCAACACACATGATCCAAGGGTGTTGCTCAGAATCGCATCATGAGGGACAACATGCACTGTCAGCTGTGGGCTCAGCAAGGGACAATTGAGCGATGGTCTGATAAATCACCACTTTGGCTTTAAGAAAATATTTTATTTTGAGAAACATTAGCATATTTACCAGCCTGTCTACATCTCCACATTGTCACCAAGCATACAAAATAAATACCTAGTATATAAACCCAGGCTTTAAAATCGATAAAGAAGAACCCTGCAGCTTGAGGTCCATTCATCCTTAGGCCTTTTTTTATATAGGTAGACCAGTTAGCACAGAGATAAGGCTAAAGGCATGACATTCATAGAATCATAGAATAGTTTGGATTGGAAGGACCTTCAAAGGCCATCTAGTCCAATTCCCCTGAAACAAGCAGGGACATCTAAAACTAGATCAGCTTATTCACCATCTAACCTGACACTGAATCTTTCCAAGGTTTCACCATCCTCACTGTAAAAAACATCCTCCTTTTATCCTTAAATTGCTTTTTCTTGATTTATCAGAGGTAATTACCAAAGCCAGCAAAAACAGCAGCCTAAGAATGAGACTATTATATGAAAAGGCATTCTGTAACCTCCTTCCAGTTCCGTGACTGTGCTTCCCATTCCACTTTATGAGCACTAAAAAGCAATGTCAGACCTTTCTTACCATAAAGTCTGGATTTCCACTTAAAAACAACTTTGAAAGCCAACTGAATCCTACTACAAATAGGACAACTCTGAGCAATATGCAATGATAAAGGATTATGACTGTGGCACAGTGTAAAATAAAGCATCTTAGTGTATTATGATGATAGAGGAGGAAGGAACTTGTAAATTACACGCATGCTCAGACATAATTTCATATTTTATGGTCAGTTTTTCAGTACTAGTCACTTTAACCCATTCCATTGTAGCACCTTCAATTTTTTGATGAACATTCGTTAGACCTAGAAGAGCATTGTCCAAACAGAGACAAGATTCCAACCTTAATCATGGAAATTCTGTTTTTCTTTCTGCACCATATACAGCTGCACCAACAACCTGCAATATGTCCTGTACATTTGAGGCTGATTTCTGTGAGTGGAAACAGGAGACCAATGACGACTTGGACTGGATAAGACATAAGGGACCAACACCCACACCGGGTACTGGCCCTTCTCATGACCACACGACTGGAGGTGAGAGCAGCAAACAGTACTAGGCTGTGCTTCTCTTGGAAGAATGCAAGGAGCCTCTTTCAACAGCATATCCAGGCCATGTGGTTCTAGGCATAACCCAGTGCCTTCTGTACTGGTCAGGAATCTGCTATAGCAGTGCAGAACATTGATGAACATGTGACCTCTTATCATAAATTCCTGTGAGGAGCCTTCAGCAGGCTGAAGCCTTCAGCAGCCTTCAGCCATGCTGACACTGGATCACTGTGGCAGATGACCTTTCCTTTAAAAGGTGTTCCATTCCTTAAGTACAAGACAAGTGTAATCTCTTGAAAGTCCTCTTGGGAATTGAAAGATTAATGCAGGTGCTGGGTGAAGTAATGATCTACTGTGCAGACTCTGTAAATGAAGTGACTTTGTTTTATCCCTTATTAATGTGAAAATTACATTCTGCCATTTCCAGAGGGCTATTATATCTACCTGCAAGGAAGTAACCCAGAGCCAAGTGATATAGCCCGCTTGGTCAGTCCAGTATGCAGCTCAGAAGGACTTCACTGCTTCCGCTTCTGGTATCACATGTATGGAACTGCTGAAGCAATGGGTCTGCGTGTGTACGTAGTTCACAATGAAACATCAACACTAGAATGGAAAGATGCTGGAAACAAAGGAGACAGATGGAACTTGGGAGAGGTCACGGTACACAGCAGAGGAAATATGCAGGTAAAGGACGCAGGCTTTCACTGCCATCTGATATGAACTGTGCTTTCTAATGGCAATTCACTTATGTGGCTGGAGCTAATGTGGGATTTATTATTTCCCTTAGATTGTCCTGGAGGGCATGATGGTGAAGATCTCCGGAGCGAGGTAGCTTTGGATGATCTATCCATTGTAAAGGGAGAATGCACAGGTACAAACCTTGGATTGGGAGAGGGCACCTTGAAAAATGTTACGCCACTTCTGGCAATCAATATAGATATTGTCTTAAACCAGATCTGATTGAGGAGGATAAATCATTTTGTATGGCTATTTCATTCATAGGTGTTACTCCGACACCAGGACCCACTATTACAACACCATCAGAGGAGACACCCACATCAACACCCATTCCAGAATCAGGTGACTAGAACAGAGCAGGCATGGGGCAACAGCGCTCTGTGTGGGGCAGGCTGGGGAGAAGAGGCAATAGGAGGTGCTCAGCTGAAAGTTTCCTCTGGTCTTTCCATTCTCAGGCACCTGTGTGGTGGAAGGAGACCCTCACTACCACACGTTCGACAAGCAGTTACACCATTTCATGGGCACCTGCACCTACACCCTCTCCAAGCTGTGTGACAGCAACAGCTCCCTGCCCTACTTCAACGTGGAAGCGGCCAATGAGCACAGGGGAGGCAACACCCGTGTGTCCTATGTGCGATACGTGGATGTTGATGTGGCTGACCAGCGGATAAGGCTGGGGCAGGGTGGAGTGGTGATGGTAAGTTCAAGGGGAAGGCGCTGTGGGGCTGTATGAGAGGAGAGAATTGCGTCAAATGGGCTGCTCCAATCCTATCTTGGTTCCTGTCCTTCCAGGTCAATGGAGTGGAAGAGATCCTGCCTTGCAGCCCAGCGCCAGGCGTGCAGGTCCTGTCCAGCGGGTTCTACACCATGGTCATGACAGACTTTGGCTTGAGAGTCAAGTTTGATGGGAAGCAGCGCGTGGAGGTGACACTTCCGAGCAACTTTGGGCAGAAGGTTTGTGGCATGTGCGGGAACTACAATGGGATGGCAGCAGATGACTTCCTCAACCCAGAAGGGGAAATGGAGCCAGACTCCACCAGCCTGGGCAACAGCTGGGAGGTGTCCAACAACAGCAGGTGAGGATGGTCCCCAGCAGCTCTGGGGACACCTTGGGCAAGGGAAGGAGGAGGAGGTAGCAGGAGAAGGCCACAAATGACCCAGGGGATCTTCTGCCTGTCTTTCCACAGCTGCTCAGCTGGACCTCTGCCCACCCCAGCCTGCAATGAGACCGACAAGCAACTCATCAGCAGTAGCCACTTCTGTGGGCTCCTCACTGACATCGGAGGCCCGTTCCAGGTGTGCCACGCTATGCTGAATGCCAGCAGCTACTTTGACACCTGCTTCTACGACCTGTGTGAGCTGGGGCTGGACCATGAGGCCCTGTGCAAGAGCCTGCAGTCCTATGCGGATGCCTGCCAGTCACTTGGTGTCCAGATACCTGTGTGGAGGAATGCAACCTTCTGCCGTAAGTCCAGACATGGTACCATGGACGGGTACTCTCAGGAAAACACAGGACAGGCATGGAAGAGTGAGCGGGGAATAAGAAATAATCTCCTGAAGGGCTGTAGGGATTTAAAAGTAGTTATCAGCATTAGAGGCACCATTTTCTGTTTCATTTGATCAGGTAGGACTGAGAGTACAAGTGGAGCCAAATAGACCATAGAGAAAATAGAGATTGATACTTTTTCAAAGCAGTAAATACAGCAGAAAGGAGTATTCTGTTCTCCAAGTAATTGCCTGCTCTTGTGTCCTGGCAGCAATCACTTGTCCAGCCAACAGTCACTACGAGCCCTGTGCTGCAGCCTGCCCTGCCACCTGTGTTGACCCGATGGCTCCCGTTACCTGCAGCCTGCCTTGTGTGGAGGGCTGCGTGTGCGACAGCGGGCACCTGCTCTACAATGACCGCTGCGTGCCCAGCCAGCAGTGTGGCTGTTGGCACAATGGGCAGCACTACCCTGTGGGCTCCGAGTTCTGGACGGACGACAGCTGCTCCTCCAAGTGCAGGTGTCCTGCACGGGGAACAAACTGCAGTGCTTCAATGCCTCCTGCCCTGCGGGCCAGTACTGCGGGGTGCAGAACGGGAAACCTGTGTGCCTGGAACACTCCTACGGCATCTGCCACGTCCACGGGGACCCCCACTACAAAACCTTTGACAAGGTGACACACAACTTCATGGGCAACTGCACCTACACGCTGGCCAAAGTGTGCTCCAACACCACCTCCCTGCCCTACTTCAATGTGGAGGCCAAGAACGAGCACCGTGGCAACACCCGAGTGTCCTATGTGCGCGAAGTCGTGGTCGAGGTGTACGGGCAGCGCATCACCATCCTCAAGAAGGAGAAGAGCCAAGTGCTGGTAGGCAGTGGGGCTGGCAGGAGCGTGGTGTGGCTGCCAGGCAGGGCTGGCTCTTCCTACCTGGGCCTGGTCCAGACCAGGTGCCTCCATTGTCCCAGGCCTGGCTGGCCTCCCCTCAAGGCAGGGAGTCATTTTGTTTTCCCTTTGGAGAGGCCTGGGGGAGGAAGAGTCAAATGGGGAACATGGGCCATGCTGAGCAGAGTGCTGAACTCAGGGATGGGTCTGCGAGCCCCAGGGTTGCTGGGCTGTGGGGACATCTCAGGCAGATGTTTGCTGTGCCTGGGCTGGCAGCTGCTTTCCCTGGGCAGGAGCAGCCAGGGAGGCCGGGGACAGGCCCGGGGCTCACTGTGCTGTGTGTGCCGTAGGTGAACGGTGTGCGACAGACGCTGCCGGTGAGCGCAGCGGGAGGGGCCATCACGGTGAGCAAGAGCGGTCGCTACATCGTCCTGGAGACAGACTTCAACCTCAGAGTGTCCTACGACACTGACCACTCGGTGGAGGTGAAGGTGCCCACCACCTACTTCAACCTGACCTGCGGCATGTGCGGGAACTTCAACAACCGCAGAGACGACGAGTACATGATGCCCAACGGGCAGCAAGCCGCAGACTCCAATCAGCTGGGGGACAGCTGGCAGGTCCCAGACAGTGACCCCTCCTGCGGTGTCCCCATTCCCTCCCCACCCTGCAGTGCACAAGAGGAGGAGCTCTACCAGTCTGACCAGTTCTGTGGCATCCTGACCACCAGGCCTAGCTCTTTTGACAAGTGCCACAGCGTGATCAACCCCCAGGACTACTTTGACACCTGCTTGTACGACCTGTGTGCCCTGAATGGTGGCCAGGAGTTCCTGTGTGCTGCTCTGGAGGCCTATGCTGACGCATGCCAAGCAGCTGGTGTGACTCTGCTTCCCTGGAGGAATGCTACCTTCTGCCGTGAGTACCTGCCATGCCATTGCCAGAAGGGAAATGGGCCACACCCTGTGCTCTGAACCTGTGGCCAAAATGAGCCTTGGTCTTCCCCTTCCCACAACCTCATTTCTACTTGAAGCCTTGCTAGTCCTAATTTTCCCATTCCTATTGCAGCCCTGCAGTGTCCTCCCAACAGCTACTATGAACCCTGCATGTCTGGCTGTCCTGCCACCTGTGTTGACCGAGAAGCACCACAGAACTGCTCCAAGCCTTGTGTGGAGGGCTGTGCATGTAACTCTGGCTTCCTCCTCAGTGGTGACACCTGTGTGCCTGAGGCCAACTGTGGCTGCTTCTTTGAGGGCAACTACTACACTGTGAGTGAACCTCCTGGCCTGGTTTGCACCTCTGCCAGGGCCCTCCCTTGCCTGTGCTTTCCTGCCTCATTCGCTGAGCTTTGGTGTTTCCCCACCTGCAGCAAGGCGAATACTCCGTGAATGAGAACTGCACTCGCCGGTGTCTCTGTGAAGCCAATGGCCAGATGGTTTGCTCTACCTTGTCTTGTGGCGAGGACGAGGTCTGCAAGATCCAGGATGGCCAGAGGGGTTGTTACCCAGCCAGCACTGCCATCTGCCACATCTACGGTGACCCACATTACAGCACCTTTGATGGGAAGCTCCACCACTTCCAGGGCTCCTGCAACTACACGGCAGTGACGGGCTGTGACAACTCTTCTGTTGGGTTCAGTGTCACCACCCGCAACAAACATCGCGGCAGCCAGAGCTGGACAGCTCTGAACTCCGTGGCGCTGTCCCTCGAAGGCCTCCACATTGCCCTGCGCGAGCACAAGGCCGTCTATGTAAGCTTTTCATTTTTACACCTGCGGAACATATCAGGTGCACTGGGCACTCTTAAATACCCTTCTGTCCCCAGGTATTCCTCGAGCCTGCTGCATGCTCACAGGAGAGCATGGCAGGGCTGTGTGAGGGGCAGATATGGCTGCTCGGCACCAACACATTTTTGGTTACTTTCCTGAGCTTTTGGTGCTGTGTGTGTGCAGTTACTGCTGCCCCCGTGGGCCTGGGCAGGGTTTCTCATGGCAGCAGCACTTCTGGCTCACTGACACTGGCACTATCCCAGTGAGGAACAGTGAGTTGTCAGTGGAGGGCACCTCTTTATGCTTCTGTCTCCCTCTGTGCGCCTTCTCCAGATCAACGGGGCTCTGGTCTCCCTGCCTGCCTCTCCTGCCCCCGGTGTGAACATTTCCCTGAGCGGCTCCTACGTGCGCTGTTCTACCAAGCTGGGCCTGCAGCTGCAGTACAATGGAGACCATGAGCTCCTAGTGAAGGTGTCTGAGAAGTACAAGGGCAAACTGTGTGGGCTGTGTGGGACATACACTGGGAGCCAGCAGGACGACTTCATGCGACCCGATGGGGTGGTTGTGCCCGACTTCAACAACTTTGGAGCCAGCTGGATGGTGCCGGATGATGAGTGGCCGTGAGTCCTTGTTCCATCATGTAGATGAAGGAGGGAAGGGAGCATGGGAGAGGGGAGCTATGAGGGGCATCAGGAGGGAGGGTTGGTAACAGCAAGCATGGGGCAAGAGAGGAGATGCAGGTTCCTGACTCCACGGAGAGTGTGCTGGGATTGGGCAGGATGGTTTTCCTAAGCTGTTTGGACCACAGCTGCCTCAGCCGTTTGTTTCCGTCCACCTGAAGGCAGGGACAACAATGGTGCCTTTGGGCCATGTGTTCCACCCATTCAAGTGACAGCCATGGTTGCCTGTGTCACTGAGGGATCTGGACTACCAAAGCTGTGTTTTTTGTCTCCCTGAAGGAGGTCAGCAAATGCAGTGACTGCTTCCAACAGGCTGCAGGGAGCTCAGGGCTGTCTGTCTGCTTTGTAGGTGTGACTCAGCCATCAGCCCGCCTGTGTCCTGCTCCCCCAGTGATGAGGAGGCAGCTAACAAGCAGTGTGCCATCCTCACACACCTCGGTGGCCCGTTCCAGCCGTGCCATGCAGTTGTGCCACCCAAGACATACTTTGAGAGCTGTGTCTATGACCAGTGTGCCACGGGTGGCAGCACAGAGCAGCTCTGCAATGACCTGGGGGCCTATGCTGCAGCCTGTGCTGAGGCAGGCGTTGCTCTGGGAGACTGGAGCGCTGGCACTGTCTGTGGTAAGTCTTCAGTCGACCTTCTTTGATTTCCTTGAATCTCAGAGTCAAGGAATGGGGCAGCTCTGGTGGAGATTTCCCTATGTATCACACAGCTGACCACTCTGGTGGTGGTTAGAGCGTCTTCTGGACAGGTGGAATCCCTGTCCTGCGCTTGCAATGGTGTGGGGGTTTTTGGGAAGCACCCAACATCCCCATTTGTGAACAACTCTCTTTTTTCAAACACACCTTCTCCACTTTTGTTTCACTCTATTTTGGGATGGATGAATGCGATGCCTGCAAGAAAATTTCCCTGTTGGTACACATCTCCTCTAACTCTCTCTTGTTCTAGGTCCATCGACACCAACACCCACGGTCCCCTTGCCAGGCACCACAACACCGCCTGTACTCACCACCTCACCAACCAGCCCCACACCCAGCTCAGGTACTTTGGTTTTCCATCTCCTTCTCTTACTGCCTTTTTAAACATCCCTGTTTTCCGAATTCAGGTCCCATATCCAAGTGACTGTTTCTATACTGGAGCGCCAGAGTTACTCCTTGCTAATCTGACTTGTGCAACATTTCTCCTCTCTGGAAGAGTCTCCTCCTTCTGACTTCTGTCTATATACATCTTCAATGGGTCTCTTTTGCTTCAGTGCTGATGTTTTTTAAGAGTAGAGCAGACATATGATTGTTATTACACATACTCTTTATTGCCTTGTCTACATAGATTTAAATTACTCTTTTTTATGGCAAATTTTCACCTGTTATACAGATGTTATTGTGTCTATATTTTAAAATTTAACTTAGCTTCCAAATTTGGGGTTTTTTTTGGATATAATCCAATTATATTTTCTTGGGAAAGACTGATTTATTATGTAGGATATATACTAAAATGCCAGTTTAGATAAGTTTTAACTGCTTCTTTCCTACAATTTTAATTACCAAGTTTTATATGCATCAGCTTGTTAAGTACGAGAGAGTTCTTGCTCACCAACTCAGTTTAGATTTCTTCTGTTTTTCTTGGTAATTGCTAAGTATGTCATTCTGGGATTATTTGTACTTTCTCTGTAAGGAATTAAGGTTGACATGTAGACACAACCCTAAGTGTAGCTATATTTCAACATGGCATTGAGAAGAAAAGATGTGAGGATCTCTTTTCCTTATTTTTTGTTGTTGGTAAACCCCATGAAGCATCTTCAGGCTCACTTCTGCTAAGAGGTGATGAGAAGTTTTTTTCTTCAAAATCAGAATTTTTTATCAGCATTGAAAATCTTACCCAGGTCTCACACTCAAATACATACACAGTGTACCTCCATTTGTACATATTATTACTGGCTATTTAATTTTAACATTTTCAAATGTGTGTAAAGGATCTCTTGTGTATGCAATACTCAATTTCCATCAATTATGTGAGTACTGAACCCCAGACAGCTAATAATGCAGCAGTTTATTCTGGCTAACCAACAATATAAATTTTTTGGGTAAATTCTTCCTATTTAGTTAGAAATAGCCTTTCAGATCTGGACACTAAAATTCACTGCTCCACTTTATATAATGATGTCTTAATAATGCCTTTTGCTCAACTTTGTCAACCTCTAGCATAGATTTCTGATTAAAAAAAAAGTGCAGATTCTTTATGGGTTCAAAGAGAAAAGGCTGGGTTGGCCATTGGAGTGCTATTGACTGATGTCATCATTGTTATATCTGAGCAACAAATACAAGACAAAACAAACAAACTGGGAACTGAGCAACTGCAAATGTCTGGCGAAGACTCAGACGGATTTTGCTTTCTTTCTCCACAGGTCGTGCTTCCTGCAGTGCATCTGGAGATCCACATTATAACACTTTTGACCACAAAGTCCATAATTTCATGGGAAATTGCACTTACACCCTCTCCAAAGTGTGCACTGTCTCTGAGAGTCTTCCATACTTTGATGTGTCCACAACAAATGAGCACAGAGGAGCCAACACCAAAGTCTCTTATGTGAAGTCAGTGCATGTGAAAGTCTATGACAACCAGATTTCTCTGCTGAAAAACAAGAAAGTGAATGTAAGAAAATATTGTTTAAAAGATATACATAATTTTTAACTGATATGCAGATAATTATTTATCTTTGTAGAGTTTATAACAAAACCTAATCTTTTCATTAGTGACATTTACATTTTTTAATGAGATCGACTACAAACTTGCTCAGATGTTCTTTAATCAATTCCAGTTCCCTTATGCACAAGATCCTATCTTTCAGTAAACTGTATTAGCTGCTGGTAGTTGTAGGAGTCCCAGCAGTCATACACTTACTCTTTCAACTTGCTGTACAGGTGAATGGTCGCAGAATGAACCTGCCTGTATTTATTGAAAAGAAGATCAGTATTCAAAGCAGTGGTGGATATGTTCTCTTGGAAACTGACTTTGGACTGTGGGTGAGATATGATGGAAATCATTACGCAGAAGTGTCTGTGCCCTCTAATTACAGTGGTCTGCTCTGTGGCCTCTGTGGTAAGTGGTAGCTGGTGATTACTTAAACATTTTTTCTTAGCCTGTAGAAATTACAAGAGTAGTTTTTCTTGTGACTTTTTGATTATTCTTTGGTTTGGATCATCTGAAGCTTCTTAGTTCAATTACCTCTTCATGGGCTTTTCACACTTTCAGTGCAGGAAATCTACTTAAGACTATAATGGTGCAAATAGCATTGTTTAATATTTAGTCTGACATTCTACATGTAGGATGCAAGAAAATGAGTAGGGTTTTTTTTTTATATATAAGTGTTTTTCTTGGATGCCACGTAATCTAATTACATAGGAGCTTACAGACTTCCTGCTTCAAGTGTCAGAACAGCAGCTCTTGTCAATGTCAAAAACAGTTCGGCCCTTACTTTGCCCAGGACAGATTGATGCTACATACATAGTCTCCCTAGCTCAATTTATTTCACAGCTTGAAAGCTAGGTTCTTTTGCCAGGTTTGAACTTCATGTGTCACATAAATCTCTTTTTACCCTCACAGGTAATTATAATGGTGATCCAAATGATGACAATATAAAGCCCAATGGTGACATTGCAAGTGGTTCCACTGATCTTGGAGAAAGCTGGCTTGTGCCTGAGAATAACACTGTGTATGTATAATCATTTGGCATTTGCTGAGCAAACTCTTAAAACAAATATCCATTCACTCACTGGCTTTTTCATCCAGTACCATTCTACATCTTCCAGCTGCCCATTAGAAGTAGGGAGCTACACTTTTACATAGAGCAGAGAATGATAAGAGGGCTTGTGTCCTTTAAGTCTCTTTTTCCAAAGCAAGAACTGTCTGTTGAGTATGAGGGAGAATGGTATATCAGTCCAGTTTCCTGACTGGAAACCATAACTGTTTGGATCGCATAGGTTTGTTTTTTTTCAGCAAAGAATAAGCCTTTGAATCTCCCAGAAGGGATCAAAAAAGGAGTCCATTCAGTGAGAGAGCTGACATCAGCTTTTCAAAGAAGCTGGATAAAGTCTTGTGACTGAAATAAAATGCACTCTTTTGTGCAGGGTTGTCACGTATTTGTTCTCCACTGAAAATCTGATAGTAAGAGATGTCAAACACATGTTTGATTTGCTTGCTTTCCCCCAGATGCTCCAATGGTGGGACAGAAGAGCAATGTGATCCTGCATTGGAGAGTGAAGCAAAGAAAAACACAGCATGTGGCATGATCACAGACCCAGCAGGTAGTATGTTGGTAGATCTTTGTGAGCCATGTGATGGAGCATGGTGTAGCTTGTTTTGTCCCTTCTCTATAGTCTCTTTCTCTGAGCACATACTGGAAGCATTGAAAACCTCCAGTGTGAGGCCAACGTAAAACCCATAGGTGACTGGGCAGGATTTGTCATCTGTTCAGACAGTGCCAATGTGTCCATGAATTTTATCTGAGAATGTGCACAGGGAGCCATGGCTGCTGTGTTATAGTGACTTGCACTCTGCTTGCTAAAATAAATAGTTCAGAGGGCACTGTCAGTGTGTGTATTACAGATACTTTATCTGAAATCCTGTATCTGTTCCCTGTATTTGTCTAGAATTAGTGGTTTGCCTAGGCAGGAATGCTTAATTTATGTAAACTATGTTGTATCAATCATGCAAAAAGAAGGAAATCCTACCCAGAGAGCCCATTCTCATATTGTATATTGTGTATCCATTTCAAGTATTACATTAACTTAGCACAGCCTGGAACACTCACAATGTGTTTGCTGGGACAGAAAGTACATGGTGGTCACAGTCTGAAGATACCAGTGTTTTTTTTCTATCCTTCTATATATCTCTCTTGATTTACTCAGGAATTTTCAAGGACTGTCACGCTAAGGTGCCTCCACAGAACTTCTTTGAAAACTGTGTTTACGACATGTGTTTCACTGGGGGTCAGGCAACATCCTTATGCTATGGACTGCAGGCCTATGCTGAGTCGTGTGTCAATGCTGGGATATGCATAGAGTGGAGGAACGCTACTCTTTGCCGTGAGTGTTGTGATATAAAGATTTATTCTGGATTTTAACTTCATCATCTCTACCCTTTCCATGCATGTTATTACATTTTACATAATGTTCTGAGTATAGGCTATCTTTTACAATGTCTTGAGCCTGCTTCAGATTCAGAACCATTCCAGGATTTGTATAAACCACTAATTTTCAAGAATGTTAGGATACATGCAGGGTAAATCCCTAAAGTTTTATAATATTTATAATTTACTATTACTTTCTTGGAAAAGTCTGGTTACATTCAGTGGTGTCTTATGTGAGCTTCTGCATTGGAGAAATAAGTTCCTTTGCTTCAATGACAATCTAACATCCCCAAAGTAAGTGGAGCTGGTAGTCCTCCATAAAACATGCTTATCAATGGCTTTTGGTTAAAAAAAAATAATAAGAGACCTTGAAATGCAGCTCTTTCTAGAAAGTGCTGTATTTCTCTCTAAAGCAAAGAACTCTTGTACTATCATTTATCTCTCAATTAATTCTCTCCAGAATGACCTTATGGCAAATTTAATATAATGAACTCATATCTCTTAGAATAAATCTTTCCAGGGATTCCACTGGTGCTGATTTTAAGCAAAACAGGACAGCTTTCTGCTTGCCAGACATACAATCATAGAATCATAGAATGGTTTGGATTTGAAAGAACCTTAAATATCACCTAGTTCCAATCCTTCTGCCATGGATAGAGACGCTTTCCATTGAAACAGCTTGCTTAAAGCCTCAAAAAACCTGATCTTGAGTAATTCCAGGGAAGGGGCGTTCACAATTTCTGTGGGCAGCATTTTCTAAAGGACATGTAAGTTCACAAACTACAGACAGGAGAGAAAAAAAAAAGAAGTCTTCTAAAGGTCAGACATACTTAAATAAACCATAATTGTTCTCTATGTTTTTTTGTCATACATTAATTTTTATTATACTAGTTACCACTGGATTACTTCCTTCAGATCTGCACCTTTTTTCTATTTTTTTTTTCTTTTTTTGATGTGATCAACAATGAGTTCTGCATTTAAACTAAACAATAAAAAATTAGATACGTTCTAGGAGCAGGTCTGTTTGGAAAAAGAATTACTGTGATAAGGCCCCCAGTAAGTCAGCCCTGGGAGGACAGAGAACAGACAATTGATATATAAAAAGAAGAGCAAGAAATGAGCTTCTAACTCCCCAAATCAGATTAAAGCTGGACATTCAGACTCCATAGTCTGAAGCCGTAACCCAGAACCTGAATATCTATAGTTTGATGATAGTAATAGAGAAAAGTCAGTAACTTTAGAAGGATTGACTCTCAAATGCTCTCTCCATCAGTGATTCAAATAAAAACTCAACTAAGATTTTGACGGAGGGAAGAAAGTCTGGCTAGATGGCTGGAGATGTTGGCTGTAACTGTCTGACAGGACTAAGACATCCTGTTGTAGAGATAGAAATAAATGAAAATCATATGTAGTGATTTATAAAAGAATCCAGTCAAAATCATGTTTTTCTGTGGTTTTCAGATGACAGAAATGGACAAATGCTTCAGGATTTCTGTAAAATGTAATGTTATCATGGGGACCATGTTTTGAGCAATAGACATCCAATTCTGCCATAAACAGGAGGGGTGTGAAAGTATATTTCCCTCACGGAATATCAGTGAAAGACAGAGTGTAATTTTTAGTTGTATTTTGGAATATATTGCAGATGTTCAAATAGTAACTACAGTGATGGAGATATATGAGCTGTATGGCAAAAGATTCTTCTGTTCCCTTACGTGGGTCACTTTATGCCTTTAAATCAGCAGAAAAAGGTTTGCAGAGCCAAGCACAATTAGTCATGTGTGATCTCATCAGACCTATCCTCATGAGCCTGCAACATTTGACTTCATTGGGAGGTGAAGCACAAGGGTGGCCCACGTGTCTTGCCCACCTCTAGCAAAAGCCACCCATCTCCCACAGCAAGAGAATCCTTTGTACTCAGCACTCTCCTGTGTCAGAGTTTTTAACAGCCTTTTTGTATATGTTCAAGAGCAACAGTGAAAGCATCAGGAAAACTTTTGTTATGATTTTGACCTTTTAAGTGATCTTATTTTTTCTCTTTATCTAGCAATGTCCTGTCCTGGAGGCAGCATCTACAAGAGCTGTGGTACTAGGTGTCCCTCTACCTGTTTCAACATCTCAGCAGTTGATTCCTGCAGCTCTTTGCCAGTGGAAGGTTGCTTCTGTAAGGAAGGCTATGTTTTGAGTGGAGACAAATGTGTGCCAGAAAGCAACTGTGGTTGTGTTGATGAAAAGAACCAGTATCACCAGGCAAGTTACATCAGACATTTAAAGAAAGAAAAGAGAAAAAAAAAAAAAAAACCCAAAAAAAAACCAAGGGATCTCATTCTTTATCACTGTGAGAGAAAAAATCATGTTCATAACACTACACAATTAATATTTACACCATTAATAATTTCAAAATAGACTTGTTTTGCCAGCTTTCTTTGCCCACGAGCTGTGTGCCTACAATTGCCCAAATGATCACATATCATGCACACTCAAATACTAATAATTCAATTTTCCCTTATGGTTTTACTTACCTATTTATAATATATACTTCTACACTCTTTTTTCCCACATAGCTGAATGAAAGTTGGTTCACCCATTACCTCTGCACTGAGCGCTGCACCTGCAAGGCCAATAACACAATTGAGTGCAAATCCTGGGAGTGTGGAGTCCAAGAGGAATGCAGTATTCAGGATGGTGTGCTGGGCTGTCATTCCAATGGTGAGTTCTGACTCAAAATTACTCAAAATGTTTATTCCATAATTAGATCTTCTTCTTTTTCAAGATTTATTATAAATATTTTTTTCATATGGGATATTAAAGAAGTCCCAACTGATTGCCGCCAGTGCTAAGATGAAAATGCATGATTTTCTGTCTTGCAAGCACAGATACCCTCCTCTTGTAGTGCATATCATCAAAAACCGATGCTGCCCATAAGTTTGCAAGGTTGCTTGGATTCTATTTGTGTTGATAATGAAAATTCAAGTCCCAAATCATCAGTGCAGCAAGTTTTAAATTTGGTTGTATTTCTGTGAGAATTGCATTTCTGTGGGTCTGGGTTATGACAATTGCATTGTGTTGTATAGAGATGCAATTTTATTTGTTTTTATATTTACATCTATATTTAGACAGTTAATTATGTATTTTTATACAGGTATGTAGAAAAGCTCTGTATTACCCTCACCTATCAGGAATCATAGCTACCACAACATACAGAAATATAAACAGAAGTTAATTTGCTGCCAAATTGTCATTTTGTATATAATTTGCAAATTAAATTTAGGAGATGATTTCTAGAATCTTCCCATTTCCAAATAAATGTCATTGACATGAGCCTAAGATGCCTCTGTGAAGGTTTGCCCACATAATAATAATCAGGATGAGGCTGCTACACTAATTCAAATTGCTTTGGTGAGCTGAGCCCATGGTGAAATCCTGTACAAAATTCTTAGACCATTTTTTTCACCCTCAGGTCAAGCCACATGTCAAGTGGTAGGAGATCCCCATTATTTCACTTTTGATGGAATGAAGTACACTTTTGTGGGAACCTGCACCTACACTTTGGTTGAGGTTGTCAGCACTGCCACCAATGTCATTCCTATAACCATACTTGGCAAGAATGAAGACAGAGGACTAAGAGGGGCCACATACCTGAAAGAAGTCTACATAGATGTGCATGGCACACGAATCACCCTTCAGAAAAACAAAGGAATCCTGGTAGGTGGTGGTGCTCTTTATTCTGGCAAGATGTTTCTTAAAACTAGCTCACTTAGAATACCTGTAGGCAAAAGGGTCTCACATTTCCTAAGGAACATGTGTGCATATGCTCAATACTTGTGGGCACCTCCATTAAGTGGGTGCCATGAAGAAATATAATTTCTCACTAGTTCCCAAGACTTCTGGTTTGGGTTCACTGTTTTGTTGTCCATATCTTGGAGATTAAACCCTGGGCCTCCATACTGGAGAATTATTCCCTGAATTAAAATATGGATTCCCCACTTCAACAGCTTTTATCAGCCTAATCACCTATAGAGAGCAAGGCACACTGTATCAGCCTAGAATAATATGGGGAGCCATGGCAGTAATGGAGCCAGGAATCTGCCCCACGGGTGAGTAAGAGCTTGCTCACTACCAGGGATCCTTCCAGCTCCCTGTTAAAAGCACAGAAAATGAATCATGCCCAGCCCTCCTCAGCTGAAAGGCTGATTACAAAATTCTTGAATTTGAAGCTCAAAAAGTCTGATTACAGCATAGCTGGAATATGAAATGGTGGAAATACAAAGAGCTAAAACTCTCACAGAGAAATCTTCAGCACTGCTAGGAATATAGATTGCAATCTTTCATGGAAGAATGTCCATACTGACAAATGACTCATCTCTCCAGCTGAACAATGAGAGAGTCTACACTCCAGTGCAGAACCGACTGCCAGGCATGTCCATCGGAAATGTTGGCAGATTTATAGTAGTGGAAACTGACTTTGGTGTGATAGTGAAATATGATGGCAATCACCATCTGGAAATCACCCTCCCACGCTCTTATTTCTCACAGGTAAGATTTAGTATGCAAACATCTGGAGTTGTTTCAAAAGCGCTGCTTTGTGTATTTACTTTTTTTCCTGTGTTTTGCTATCGCATCTTTCTTTGTAGCTGTATTGTAACATGTAATTTTTTTCCTTTCTATTTTTTTCTCTTCACAACAATTTCTTTGTGTTCCAAGGGGATAGTTAAAGAAAATTACCTGTCTAGGGGAATACTTCTAACTTAGAGAAATAAACAGCTTGAAGCCTTAGGGAATCACAGATTTATTGCAATTTCTGCTTTGTGTCTCCATGGGTGCAGTCAAAATCTCTGAAATGTCTGGTACAGGATTGGTTGCTGGTGGTGATTTGGTCACATTATTTCATTGGCAAAGAACAAGAAGATATTGGGGAAGTTGATGATAAGAGGTCATGCTTAGAATATGGTTCTTTTTCATCTGCAGGTGCATGGCATGTGTGGCAATTTCAATGGTAATCGTGAAGATGATCTGTCCTTGACCAATGGTACAGTTGTCACTGCCCCAGAGTTTGGAAATAGCTGGGAAGTGGAGAAAGACAGTGATAAGGGGTAAATGCTAAATAATTTTCATACCTTCCATCTTACTTCAGGAGACAGTGAATTGTTTTCAATTGTTTTGACTGTTTGCTACTTTGTAACATATAAACTTTGTACATGAGACTTTTCTCTTCTTGAATTTGAAGCTCAAAAACCAGCCATCCCCACAGGAAAACACTGCACAGCTCAGAGGGAAACCACAGCTGTTCTATGGATCTCTGTACACACTTGGGGAATGAGTCTATGGGGCAGTGTGGACTCTGTTTAATTTACACGGTAACACCCAGAGCAGGATAATGGTGCTGGGGAATGGTGAGGGCCAGCTGCTCCCTAGCACACAGGGTGCCATATGTGACAACACAGCTGAGAAAACTGTGGCATCACCAGCCAGGGTCCATCCATCCCCCTCTACCTGAGTGAGACAAGCAGGGCAGACCCATGGATGGAAGCCAAGATCAGCTTGGCTCAGTCCAGGTCACCACAGAAATTTGCAGTCATGAGACAGATCCAAGGTCAAGCTGTGAACTCAATCTTCTAGTCAGGGCCAAGTTCAATGAGAGTAATGAGTGTCAGACACAGTATGGTTGTTTTCAGGCAAGTCTACTTTGCCCAGTCTTTCATTCATTGACAGAAGGAAGTCATAATCTCCAGCCTTTTCTACTTTTCAGAGGAAATAAACTTTCCAGTTTCAATCTCTGTCTTATATATGACTCTGAAACTTAGATACCCGTGTCTGTGCTTTCTTGCAGTTGTTTGCCAGACTTAAGAGAAGATGATGATCCTCCTTGCACTGCTGAGAATCAACAAGTCATTGAAAGACAGTGCAATGTTCTAAAATCAGACAAATTCAAAGTATGCCATAGTCTAGTCAACCCTGATGACTTCATAGAGATCTGCATCTATGATATGTGCCAGTATGATGGTATGAAGTCTGCTCTCTGTGACATAGTTCAAGTCTATGTGGACACCTGCAAGAATTATGGAATCACCATTAAATGGAGAAATAGCACATTCTGCCGTAAGTGCACAAGCAAATGAAAAACCTGAAACCTGAATGACAGATAGCATGAAAAAATTAGCAGAATTAGGTGAACAAGTCATGTAAAAGAAAATTAAATCCAAATTCTCACAAAATGCAATTCTACTATCATAATTCCATTGCTGCACTTCACTGTGTTCACATTCAGATAAATCCAGAGATTATTCAAAACTAGACAAGCTATGGATACTAGTGTGGAGTTAGAACAGCATTAGTAGCCAAATGAGTGCCGTGAGATATTGCAGTGAGCCTAAGATGGAGAATTAATATAAGCAGAAGGCTGAAAGATGTGGGACACTGTGTTAGGACACATAAACTGAATAAGCAGTTCCAGAGAGCATTCTTTGTTTTGCTTTTTGTTGTTCTGTTTTTTTTTTTAAATAAAATATAAAAATAAAAACCAACTGATGATGAAAATCAGCTATTAAAAAAGGCACTTCTGTACTACCACTCCCTTTGCCAAGGTGTAGTTTTCAGTGTTTGCAGTGCACTTTGTAAATGCATTTAATAATGTTGCTCTGTTCTCCCACAAGCATTGCCCTGTCCATCCCGGACTCACTACACAGACTGTGTCTCAGCCTGCCCATCAACATGCAGTGACATTTTTGCCTCTTCCCTTTGTGAGAAGACAGAAGAGTGCACAGAGGGCTGTGAATGTGACGATCACTATGTGCTCAGCAATGGCAACTGTGTGCCTCTCAGCAGCTGTGGCTGCAGGGATGATGACAACAATTACTACAGCGTAAGTACTTTGTGGAGCAAATCTCTGACTTCAAAACTTGTGGAAAATTAGTCTCCTCTCCACCTTAATGTGGAAGAGAGAGAGATCAAAGACTTCAGGGTCTATCTCTTAAATACCTTTCATCTGATTAGTAAAAGCTGCAGGCTTGGGTATTGGGAGATGCAGGATTTTGCTTGGTACTTTGCAGCTGAGGCCGAAACTGAAGCCTATTTGAAAACAGTCAATTGTTTAGAGTTATTCAGGCAGTCTGTCCTAGTCAGGTTTTGTGTTCAAATTCTCACACTGAAGACAGTAAATGATGAAAGATAAATGGGCTGAGATCCTGTCTCCCAGGCTCTTGGTGAGACTACACTTAGTCAAGCAGTTGTGGAATTGTCAACTGAATGAGGATCACCTAGATAGTGTCCACACCTTTGGCTATTGAACTCCTATTGTACTGCAAAGCTGAGCACCTTGATAAGATATTATTAACACAACTTGTGTCCAGGCTGGGGAGACATGGATAACTCCACACTGCACCAAAAGATGCCAGTGCCAGAAGAACGGTGTCATCAGTTGTAAGAGCTATAGCTGTGATTCTAGAGAAACCTGTGTGGTGAAAGATGGAAAGCACAAGTGCAATCCAACAGGTATGTGCAAGGAGGTCCCCAGTTGGGGTTCACTTTAGGGCTGCAGAAGGAGGGAGGATGTGGGTGTCCATACTTTCTTTCATGGCAATTCCATTCTTTCACGGAGAAAGAAGGCAACTCTGACTCTGTCATTGACAGCACATCATTGAATACAAAATGGCCTCAGTTCTCATAACAGAAGGTTCCTATTCCATATGGGGAATTTGTAGAGAGAAATGGATACCTGGTTATAATTCACTTATACCTAGAAATCTGACAGTTCAGCCTGACTAGTTTAAATGGTTTTTTTTTTAAAAAAAAACAACTTACACTGCATCTACCAAAACTAAAACTCAGTTTGTGACACAACTTACACTGCATCTACCAAAGCTAGAACTCAGCCCATCACAATGATCCTGTTTTTGCTGTTGCATGTTGATTTGAGAACAGAAAATAAAACCCTAAAACCCAATCAATAAAATCAGGACAGAGCAGATCTGAACAGATAGACAATAGGCCAATCAGAGGACTTTGGTATGTTCATTCAGTATTTATGTTGGCTAGGCAAAGTTAGTTCCATATTCTCTGGGTAAATTGGGTTGATTAGG
The DNA here is from genome assembly GCA_009741485.1 of Malurus cyaneus samueli. Classification (NCBI taxonomy): domain Eukaryota; kingdom Metazoa; phylum Chordata; class Aves; order Passeriformes; family Maluridae; genus Malurus; species Malurus cyaneus. The sequence continues at coordinate 13,673,935 of CM019222.1, read as the reverse complement.
AGAGAGCTTGTAGCATAGTATTCCTGCACTTCAATTTTGAAGAATAGCATGGCACCAGTCCTACTGTGTTGAGGATCACTACAAAAGCATAAGGCAAATCCAGTGTCCCCCTGCTACATTCTGGCAAAATATCTGAGCAGAGGCACCCCAGCAGTTTTAAGGATAGCCTTGCTCCTGGCATTATGGTTTACTCTGTGCTCATGGGTCAAAGGAGAATACATAGATGATAGTCACTGCATCTGATTGTTACATCTGGTGAACTCAGGGATCAATTTACTAACCTCACAGGAAATCAATGACAGCATGGAGTCAGCCAAAATTAAACACTGCTTTCCAATGCTGGAAATGGCAGAGGTTATGAAAAGAAAATCTGTTAAGAGCCCACTGCAAGCCATGTTGTGTGGCAGAGTTATTCCTTTGTAGAGGACCAATGTGCACAACTTAGTCTCTATAAATTCTATATACCCTAATGTTCTGCTTGGCTCACGGTGGTTCGTAGCAGGGGAATGAGTTTTTCTGTCCATCTCTCCATTTGAGTGTCCATACACTAGAGTGAAGCCTGAGCACCCACTTTTACTTTCAGACTTGCATGCTAGCTGCAATCATTTTTATCCAATATTTTGAACCAATCCAGGCATGGGATCTGGCACATGCACATTTAGACTGGAGAGTAATGAAGTTCTTCCCTTTCAGCTTTTGGGAGATGCCAGGTCATGGGTGACCCACACTACATCACCTTTGATGGGCTGGTGCACCACTTTCAAGGGAAATACACTTATATTCTGGCTCAGACCATCCCTGACCTACCTGACACTCTGACACAGTTCAGCATTGAAGGCACCAACTATCCTTTACGTGGAAGTCGACACATTACTTACCTGAAAGAGATGCTCATCAATGTTTACAACCACACAGTGCGATTCAGGCAGAACAAGCAGGTTCTGGTAAGTCTCTCCCTGACTGCAGAGCACAGAGAAAGGCTCTCCCTTGGAGTAAAAGACCTTTGAGTAATGAACATTTGTTTTGAAGAATTAAAGTATCAAAGTGACCTGAATTATTATAGCAGTGCTGTGAGGCAACCAAAAATGAGATTTTCAGTTGTGTTGAGTCCTTTATCTTCATAGCTATGAAAGATACAATTCTACTTCAAACAAATAAATTAATAAATAGAGTTTTAGGAATGAAGCACCAAATGTCCCAAGGCTTACAAGAAAGCCACACAAACTTTTATCAGTAGCAGGGAAAGGTTTGTTTTATACTGGGATAATTTAATTTCCTTCCTCTTCATTGGTGTGTAAGAGAGTACATAGCTCCTGTATACATTTATGGCTCAATAACAGAAATTTCTTAGGATGATATGAAAGTACTGTGGCCAGATCGCTTTCCTCAATACATGATTTTGTTAAATTAAAAACATACTATAGTTTTTATTAGTTAATTATTGGGTATAATTATTTTAAAAAATGATAAGTGTTGGATCTGTACTGAAACCAGGTTTTAATTTGGCCTATATAAAATAAATTTTAATTTTTTCTTTCCTTGTTAGTTGGATGGTGTGAGAGTTAGGCCCCCTGTTCGACCTCATGAAGGTATTCGTATATATCAGAGGACAACAAGAATTTACCTGGAGACAGATTTTGGCTTATACCTGAGCTTTGATGGCAATCAAAATGCAGGTAAGTGATACTAAAAAACTGTGTGGAAATATTTATGCACTGTCCCAGACATGTCCTCATTCCACAGGAGGTCTAAACCCAAGGCAAAATTTGAAATCTTCACCCTTTGTGTTTATGGTCCTTTATGATATGAAACACCAGAAAATTACAACAAAAATTGTTTCCTGGGAACCAGAAAAAAACTCCATAAAACTGACATTTCTCTGTCTATATTACCCTGAACTTAGGAGAAATGAGATGTAGAGTCAGACTGTTATACTTTTTTCTTGTTTTAAGTAAGGCCTGAACAGTAAAACCAAAAGCAAATCACTTAAAATTCCTGATTGGGTTGATGGAGTGTAGTCTGGATCTGCCCCTTTGCCAGCTTAACCCAGTCACAGGAGTCACAGGACTGAGATCCTCAAGCTACACCCTGTGATGTATCATTTTACATGATTCCTCTCAAGCCTCCTCCATACAGTCCCATTCTTTAATGTTTGTCTGGACTTTTACACAGCATATACACAAGTCTTTCATGTAAACTGGACACACATTACCCCCTCTGTTCAAAGTAGAGGTATGCCTGATTTACAACAGCATATGGCTGTAATATTTCTGAGTGGATGAATAAAGTGCCAGGCTATTTATTTACATGGCCATCATTCCGAGACCTGAAATTCCAACTGCAGAAACAAAATGTCTGTCTATAGAAATTCTGTTTCTCAGTGATCAAGTGGATTGTAAGTGAAGGGCAAAGAGTAGGTGATGCATGCAGTTTGTTGCAAAGCAATAAGCAGCACGCACTAAGAGCACCCAGGTGGTGATGTTATGCTACATAAAAACTTGCAAAAAAATTGTTATCATGATCCATGTTCTAGAGCACAAAAAGCTCTAGATACATGTATGAACAGGTATGTTCAGGGCTGTGCTCTTATGCTGCATATTAAGCCCATGTCATTACCAGCTTCAATCTGAATCATGACATGTGGCCCTTGGCATTGGAACAGAAAACTTGGCATTGTTTTCCACCTCTTCCATACACTCAGTGGCAACAATTTCTGTCTAACAGCTTTTTTCCTTCTGACTTTCCCTAGACATAAAGCTGGCCACCACGTACAGAAGCAGAGTGGAAGGCTTGTGTGGTGACTTTGATCAGAGATACAGAAATGACTTCAAAAATCCAGATGGTGTTTGGGTGAGGAATGTGAATGTATTTGGTGAAAGCTGGAAAGTTCCTCTGAAAAGAAGATCTCGTCTCAGGTACTTGATTTTCTATTTAATATCCACTAGAAAGAAGTGAATTCAGCCATAGTTAACCTCTAGGAATAACTACAGTGTTATAGTGAATAACTACACTGTCTTATTTCTGTCTTATCTTTCTTCTTCCCTTTGTTTGTGTGTAGTGACTCTTCCTGCTCATCATTAAGGTGGGTTATCAGTGCCCTGCTGTCTGGTCAAAAGAGGCCTGAACTGTCAGTGCATTATTCCAGTTCAGTATCCCTCTTTGGAATCACAGCCATTACAAATGTTAGGGCACATGGATGAATATTATCTTTGCCAAGATCATGCTTCCAGGCAAACATAAATTCGTGTTGTGCTGGATGGGCCTGAGTGAGTGCAAATGCTGATTCAATGTCAGTCTTTATTCTGAAATATGAAGGTAGCTTCAAAATCCATCAACATAAATTCACAAATCCATCCAGAAAGATTCTTGAAGAGTCTGATTTCCTTACTTTAATGGCTATCTGTGTTTCTTTTACCAGTACTCAAAAAGTAAGAACATTCTTTTGACTATACATGAGTATATATTTGTGGTTAGGAAAATTCTGTGCTAATTGGTCCATACAACATTGAAAAAGGTTTTCCTACCTTCCTTGTTTCCTTGAAGTTTCCTTCCTTCTTTCCTTCCTTCCAGTTGCTTTGAAAGTCCTTTGCTCATTGCTTAGCCACTAACACTTTGCATTTTCAGCAAGTAAATGGAATTGTATTAGCTGTCAGGATACATTTTGGCTGCAAAAATTTGCCAGCCAAAATTGCAGAAAATGGTATGTGAGATAGTGTTGAGCATAAAGGGGCTCTGGAGGCTGGGCCCACAGGAGAATTCTGGCATTTCAGGCACGCAGGCAGTTGTTCAGTGAAAGTGAGCATATGTCCAAGAAACAGGGCTTTACATTCAAGCTTTGTTGAATAGAGAGCATGAAGGAGGCAGTGGGTGAAACCTGTACCATGCAGAATTTACAGAGAGATAACTACAGATATCCCATTTAATTTAAATATCCATAAATCTCTAAGATGATAAGAAGTGTTCCAGCACATCTTTGATTTGCTATATCTATCTCCTTCCCATTCAGAATCAATCATGAGAGAGAACTAAGCTTACATTTATACCACAAGGCAGAAGTATGCTTGCAGTGTTACTCAGAGAGTAGTACCATGAATGTTGGGTGTGCACAGAACACTGATGATTTCATAATGGCTTCATTTACAGACGAGATGTCAACTCAGAAAACGAGTCTGAGGAGGAACCAGATCCAGGGCTTTTCCAAGGCTGCAATGAAAATCAGCTGGAGCAGCAATATGCGACTTCAAGATGTCAGATCCTGACTGACTTGAATGGTCCTTTTGCCAAGTGTCACTCTGCAGTCCAACCAGATTTCTATTTCACGTAAGTGTCTGCTGCAGACAGTTGTCTCTCCATTGCAAACTAACTTTGGCAACAGTTTATAACAGGAACTATCTGCAGTCTTCGGGGTATTAATAGGAGCTGAGGATAGTAACTGTCTTTGGAGAACTGGACCCAGCAATTCCAGTATCTTAAGCCAAATAAAGTGGACCACTGGCTTCAATGTGCATATATATATCTCCTGATTCTTAACATGTCTACTTTTCTCCTCACTCTAGAATTTGGTTGGGCAGCCTGATCTACCTGTTTAGTGGTACTCTGATTTTTCTGAGGTGCTGCATATTTGCAGATTCCATTCATCTTGGAATTCAATGCCTCTGAAAATCAGGCCATGGATATTCAAATGATGAGCAAAACCGAGAAAGTAGCACTGACAAACAAACCCTGGATAAAACAGAATTCTGTGTCAACATTCAAGGCACATGGGCATGGTGAGGGTACCCCTGTTCAGCTGTGTTTAGTTCAGCTGTGAGGTTTAGCAGCAATAAAGAACTGAGCAAGGTGTAGCCCGAAACAGAAGCAGACAGCAAAGAAGAACTTACTGTATTAAGTGAGATAATGGTTTTTGCTTGTCCCAAGAGAGGCTTAGATGGCATATGAGGAACATTTTCTGTTTAGGGCCATGGTTTAGAGGTGGACCTGGCAGTGCTCAGGTAAAGGTTGGGCTCGCTGATCTCTAAAGGCCTTTTCAAGCGTTAATGACCCTGTGATTCTGTAGGGACACCTCACACAGCAGCAGCACCTGCACAACAAAGGACCTGGTCTTCCCAATTACATGCTTGGGGTATCTTTATTCCTCAGTTTCCTGTCAGCCAGATCCTGGAAAACAAAACTAACTTGGAGTCAGGCAGAAAAGCAGAGAAATCACCCAATAACAAATGCCCTGGGAATGAATGTTTTCTCATGTTGCATGTAGGAGCTGCCTGTTCGATATGTGTGTGGAAGGAGATGAGGTTGCTACCTTGTGTCGCAGTCTGGAGGAATACGTGCTGGCTTGTCAGCAGCAAGGAATCAGTGTGGACGGCTGGAGGCAACAGACAGACTGTGGTAAGCACAGCAAGAAAGAGAAAGCAGGGATTCTACCTATAGGACTCTCAAAATCTGAAGTTCAAGCCTTTTTGCTAGACACATTTTATATCAGGTCTTCTCAGGGACTAAAACCATATTGATTTACACTTCACTCACTTTACACAGTTTACCACACTTGTTTTTCTGGCCTCTCTTCTGTGTCCTATGCTGACTTTTGAATTTAAACCTCAGCTTAGATACTTAGAAAATCAGCTCCGTTAGCTCCCCATCATCATAAGTTTTGTGAGAGAAAACATGTCCCCATTCCCAATGGGACAAAAAGTTTAAATTTTTGAAAACATCACAAGCTACAAACCTGAAGGGAAAACACCTAATTTCAAGCAATGCACGCAGCCCAGTATAACCAGACTCCTTATTTTTACAGGTATATCATGTCCTGCCAACAGCAAGTACAGCTCATGCATGTCTGCATGCCCAGCATCCTGCAACGACCTGACCAGCCCCTCTGAGTGTGAATCACCCTGTGTTGAAGGCTGTGAATGTCTCCCTGGTTATGTTCTCAGTGGCTTTGACTGTGTGCCTTACAAACAGTGTGGCTGCACATACCTTAACAAGTACTACGAGGTACAGTGTCTCTGTGGGTCAGACAGCTCCTGCAGCACTAAGCAGTATTTTCTCCTGCTAGTTACTTTGGCAATCTCCTCATAACCCTCATCTAATTTTGCATTAGAAACATTAAAAACAATTGTTTAATAAAATTCTGGTTTCTGTGGAAATAGAAGAGAGATCAAGATCTCTCAGTCTCCCTCTGAAACTCTGCCTGCCAGTCCAAGGCAAACATTTTGAGAAAGTATGTGATTACACTCGTGTTCATTCTTGACCTTTATTACACTGAATAATAGTCTCATAGGCTTTAAACTTTGCAACACACCACTACAGAAAAATTCTGTGCAATGCTGTGGCCCTGGTCCTCAAGAGTAGCTCAAGCAGGGTTGGGAGTCTGTAGAGTGAGGTAGAACATGAAGAGAGCCCTGAAAGCTGGATTCTGAGGACAATCCTCCATTTTCACAGCAAGGTAGAACAGCTTCATTATCTGATGGATTTCTAGATTGCCACGAGAGATTTGTTACAGGAAAGGCCTAAGCCAGTAAAGATTTACTATTAACAAGTGGCACTTGTAAGAAGAATGGCAGCATTCCCACATTGCCTTGGAGGTATAATGTGATGCATCAGCCACTCATCTCCAGCAACAGTTGGACATTTTTGTTGCACATGTACTCTGCCTGGGGCTAGGATCTCATGTCCTGAACTCGTCTTTTGCTTTCTTTCTTGGGCCATCCTTGAGTTTCAAAGAGCTCCATCAGTAAACTGCTTGCTTTTTTTTTGTACAAACTACTTTAGAAAAGTTCTACCCTCTGCCCTTCATCAGGAAAGCATTGGAGAGAGTACAATGAGGCACCCAGTGCTACATCAATGGTTTTTTTCTGGCTGATTTTATTTGATTTTTTTTAACATCTAACTCCTCTTCTTCCAGGTTGGAGAAATATTCACAACTGATGACTGTTCTCAGACATGCCAGTGCACAGAAAGTTCCACTGTTTTCTGCTCTGATAAAGTGTGTGGAACTGGTGAAATCTGTGGCATTTCAAACTACAGCCGTGGATGCTACAGGAGTGAGTCAAACATGTTCACATTGTCTTTGATGCTATGGAGTCTTGACTTACTTTAAAGGACATCAGTGGGTTGGGGATAGTGGCAAGAGAGCGTGTATGGAAGAAAACCGTGCAAGGGATCTTGCTCTGAAGTTTCACTGCAGAAACAGCGTTTCTTTCCCTATTCCTGTTGTCAGATACAAGTAAAACATGCTAAAATACAGGGGATGTGCAGCATTAGGAGTCAGCATAATATAAGCAAGCACAGTTCTCTTCAGGGCTGGATTATCTGAGAGTCAAGTGTTTCTCCTTTTCTCCCAGGTGGCCCATGTATGCCAAATCCTTGTAAGAATGATGGCATTTGCTCTGAAACGACCAACAGCAGTTCTCTCCACCTCTGTGAATGCTCAGAACTCTACACAGGACCAAACTGCGAGACTGAAAAGATAGGTAATAAAACGACTTTGGATTTCCCTGTCTGCATTAGATACAACATTTAAAAAAATGGATGTTGTTATGGATAAGACTGGGCTTGCTCTTCATTTTCATGATGCAAGCTAGTAACCTAGTGGGTGAAAGCCTATGATCATCCAAGCAGAAAGGAAGGTCAGAAGCCCAGTGCAAAAGTACCAGAAAGCAGAACAGCAGGGCTTGGTACAGCACTCAGGACCTGGGGCTGATAACATGCCAGGAAGGCATAGAAAACACAGTATAAACCAGACAGACAAGGACGGAGAAAAACAACATCTCTGTTCATAGCAAGGCTGGCTTTCAGTGACAAGGCTCTCATTTGTTCCTCAGCTGAAGACCCTGACACAGAAGATTCGAACCACACAATTGCCATCGTCATTGGAGTTGTGGCAGGTGTAGCTGTTATTGTCATTCTCATCTCCTCTACAATGTACCTGCTCAGGTAAGGCCTTTTCCAGCTTTGCTACATTCAGCAGAGTCAACACACTTCTTTTAGCAAAGCTGGAAACCTCAAAACTCCCATCAATCACATACTTGCAAGACCAAAAGGGGTCACAGCATTCAACATCCTCTTCTGAGGAATGTGAGAAAACTTACCTTTTTCTGGGGAAAGAACACATGCCATTCCTTTTACACAGGGCATATGCATTCACTGACCATGAAACTCTAGCTTCTCCAAAACCCAGTTCCATTCTTGCTCACAGTATTGTTTGATCTCTCACTACAAATAAGAATAAAAATTAAAATAGGTTGTTCTTCCTTTTTTTTTTTCCATTCTACAGAAGGAAGAGAAAGGTGGATACAGTTATAATAACAAGGGACTCTTCTTTGAAACTGTCCAGGGATAAATCGGATGCCAGAGCACGTGAGCAAGATTATGGCTGCATCGTGAACAGAGCATTTGATCAAAATGAATCCCCAAATACGCACCTATAGTTAACAATATTATTCCTATTCATTTGTCATATTTTCTTATTTTAATTGTATTTCTAATCCTTCAAGAAGAAATAATAAATTTATCATTGGATTTGTTGAAAACCTTTGAAATGGTTCATTTTAAATATCTCTCAGATCTCATGTGGTAGGCCCAAACTGAAGTATGTTCTGACTGACAGAAGAGACTCTTGTCTTCAAAGGCTGCTTGAAAAACACAAAATTCAGACAGCCCTTGAGAGCACAAGTATGATGCACATCATCACATGCACACCTCTGGGAGATCAACAAACCACAGACCGATGTGATCAGAATTCAAACTGAAAGAGAGTGGGTTTAGGTTAGATATCGGAAACTAGGTTCAGATTAGGTTTTTTAGAAAGAAATCCCTTACTGTGAGGCACTGGAAGGATTTATCCAGGGAAGCTGTGGATGCTCTGTTCCTGGAAGTGTTCAACGCCAGGTTGGATGGGGCATTGAACAATCTGGCTTAATGAAAGGTGTCCCTGCCCATGGTGTGATGTTGGAACTGGATGATTTTTAGATCCCTTCCAACCCAAACCATTCTATGATTCTAAGAACTAATTACAGCATCCCAGGCAGGTCATCATGAGATCTTACCCAAATCCTTCTCTGGGGAGGGGATTAACTGGCTGATGTGGACATAGTTCTTTACTTCTCCTCTGGCAAGGCATGGCCAGCTGGGGAGAGAAAGGAACAAGAAGACACGGAGCTCACCTGAGGACAGGTGTAGTAAAAAGGATGACCCCCATTATGCCCTTAAGAGTGGAGGGAACAAGAAGTAGGCTTGTCATCAGTCCCGAACCTGTGGGGCTAAGCAAGACCATAACCTAACAAAAACTTTCTGAAGAGTGAGACTGCTGTGGGAAAGCTGGGATGAGCAGGTCAGAAGACTTTGATTGTGTGAGGCTGAGGTGTACAGGGAGTCAAGGGGGGCACCTCAGAGGGGCTCTGATGGGGCCTCGGTCCCAGCTCAAGTGGTGCAAGTGTGACTGCCACAGTGGGTCTGGGAGGGTTGGACAGAAGGGTTTCCTTAACAGGGCTTGCTGTTGTTTGTGTTGTAATGCTGGTTATTATTTATTTACTTACCCTTTCTCCTTTCCCTTGTACCCATAAACTCAAGTGCACTGTTAGCCAGAGAAGTATTTACAGTCTCCATGGTGAGTTCGGTGGTTCTGGGCCATTCAACACACCAGCTGTCCATACACAGAGGCCACAGCTATTTTGGATGGGGTATGAATAGAAAGGGCCTTTCAACCTCATTACACAATGAAACTGAATCAGCGAGGGAGACCCACTTGTGCACAAATAAACTGTCAGCTTTATGCTGGAATTTCACCGTGTTTATCACACCATCTTTGCTGCCTGTTCAGTGGCAGTTCCTATTGCAATCTCGCTCGTGCTACAGCGTGATTCAGTGACTGCTGAGCAGTGCTGACCACACACTTCCCTGTGCACTCGGTGGGAGCAGAGGCCAGTCCCTGCCCTGCCGGATCCCAGCTCAGGTTCCCCCAGGCAATGAGACCCTGCTCCACCCAGGTAAAGCAGATTTCTGAGTTTCCATGTATATGCTTTTTTTATTTTTTTCAACCATAAGAATTGCCTTGGCTATTCAATTTCCACTGCAAATATTTGCAAATAGTTGAGACTTAAAGAAGGGGATGATACAAAAAGCAGAGCTGCCATTCAATCCTCCACTGAATTAACAATTTCATGTCACTGGAAGCCACAAAGATGACAAACCTTCCACCGCTCTCATATTTTAAATCAACAGCTTGCTCATCAGATTTTTGAGATGCCAGGCTTTAAATATACTCCTTAGTTCAATTCACCCAGAGGACAGTTTTGATGTTAATTTTAGCACACTCTGCGAGCACCAGTCAAGGAGATGGCTGTATGGGCCCAGCTGGGCTTATCTCTAGGACCAGGGCCCTTGCTGGACACAGTCACGAAATTCCTCTGACGTGCCAAATGAAATGGCAGAGCCACATGATAAAAATACATCCAGAAAATCTCTTTCAGGGCCCTAAAATTATTTCACTCAGAGCTCCACCTCCGTTTCTCATCACATCAAAGAAGTAGAACGGCAGCATCCCCTTTCCCCAGGTGAGAGACGCTCACTCACCGCCCGGCCGAGCAGGACCGGAGCCCCTCGGCGGTTCAGGGGCTCGAGGAGCCGCGGCCGAACCTCCGGCAAAGTGGCGGTGGCTCGCCCTCCTCGGGGACAGGGTCAGATCTTCCACTGAGCGAGTGGTTTTGGCAACACCGTCGGGAGCAGATCCTCGGCATGGCAGGCGCGGTGGGAGCGAGAAGGCGGGGGCGGTGGGAAGGGAGAGAAGGGGACGGGCGGGGACAGCTCTTGGTCAGCGTCGCCAGTGAGGCCGGCCTGATCCACGCAAGCGCCATTTTCTTGCTATTTATAGCGGGAGCAGCGGGCCGGGAGCCGGGCCACGACAACAGCGGGACAGGCGCTGGGGTGAGCGGGGCTCGGGGATGCGAGCGGGCGTTTGCCAGCAGGATGCGGCCCTCCAGGCTCCGGCGGCGGGCGCGGCTCTGCCGGGCGGGGCTCTGCCCCAGAGCCTGGGCACGGGCTCGGCACCGCGGGCACCCCCGGGCACCCCCGAAAGCGGCCCCGGAGCGGGCCCGGCAGCGGCAGCAGCGGAGCCCCGAGCGGAGCGCGGCCGGGAGGGGAGCCGGGCACCGCGGCGGGCCGGGGCAGCCGGGGCCGGCGCGGCAGCAGCTGGACGCACCCGGGCCGGGCTCGGCCCTCGGCGGATGCTCCGGTGGGAGCGGGGCCGTTCCGTGCGGGTTGGGTGCAGCGGGACCGCCGCTCCGGCAGCCGCTGCCCTCGGGGCCCGCACTGACACCCTCCGTGCCTGCGGTCCCGGCAGGAGACTGTGCACAGCCCAGGCCTCCCCGCTCCGCTGTGCCCTGCGCTCACACAGCCCGCCTACAGGTCCATGTCCTGAGCACGCTGCTGAGATGGCACAAGGCGGGTGCCAGCCCGAGCCTGGCGACCTGATCGAGATCGACCGGCCACTTTACCATCACTGGGCCCTCTACTTGGGAGATGGATATGTCATCAACGTGACACCTGTAGGTAAGGCTGGTGCAGCCTGGCAGGGTGCAGAGCACATATTGGGGTGCCCCAGGAACCCTGTGTCCCTCCATGGGGTGGTGTGGACCCTGTGGTTGTAGATGACCTTTCCAAGAGCAACAGAAAACGCATCTGAAGTCTTAAAGGAGCCAGAGAGGATCTACCTACTGCCTTATCTCCTCCCTGACTTCCCCAGATGAAGGAGCCCCATCCTTGTCTGTCAGCACCACATCAATTTTCACCAGAAAAGCCAAGGTGAAGAAGCAGCTCCTGAAGGAGGTGGTGGGAAATAATAAATGGCGTGTCAACAACAAGTATGACCGCTCCCGCACTCCTCTCCCAGTGGTGGAGATCATCCGGCGTGCTGAGAGCTGGATTGACAAGGAGGTGCCATATGATGTGCTTGGAAACAACTGTGAGCACTTTGTGACAGAACTCCGCTATGGAGAGGGAGTCTCTGACCAGGTGAGTGCCCCGGGCTGAGCCCCTGTGTGCCTCCCAGGGCACCTCCTGGCTGCTCACTGCTCGCCACGGGGCTGGGACACAGCCTGCACCCTGCATGGGGACAGCCATGCACCCAGCCCCTGCACCTGGAGGGTCACTGTGCTCTGTCTGCATCCTGGCAGTGCCCTCTTACTGAATGCCATATCCCAAGGGAATAAATCTGTGTGTTGCCCCTTCTGCTAAAGGGGCACATGTCCCTCACAGAGTTTTTACCCTGACTATCATTGCCTTTTCGATATTATCCTGCTGTAGGAGTAAATATAAGTGTTCATCATGTTTTCAGCCTGTGTTTTACTCTCCCTTCACAGGTCACAAAAGCAATTATTGGAACTACAGCAGCAGTAGGAGGTATCATTCTTGCCGGTCTTGCCACTGTTGTTGTGAAGGGTTTGTTTGGGGATACATCCAAAAAAGAGAAAAAGTACTACTGATGAGCTGCCTGGAGGAGCTCAGAGCAAGGCAGGGAGAGCCCCTGGCCACAGCAGTCACTGGTCAGCTTTTGCTACACCTGCATCAAGACTTCTAGCAACTGTGCCACCCTTGCTGTAAATTTTAAATAAGACTTAATAAAATGACAGAAATACAAACTCATATTGCCCTAAAATCCTCTTTTATCTATTTGAGTGTAGTTCGGTGTGCAAATTTAACAATTCAGCTTTGCCTCTACCTGCCATTCAATTAAGAAATAAGTTCTGAATGTCACTGTTCAAGATCCGTTGAATGCTGATCCTCAGCAGCACTGGCCTGGTTCCACATCAGTTTTTATTTATTGTTGTTGATTTTTTTGTGGTAGTCTGGGAGCAATTGCACGCAAATTATCCGTTCCTTTCCCTGCCACACACTTCCCTTCCAGTGCTTTGCTGAGGACTGGTGCAGGCTTTTCATCCTGTTCTTATCACCTAGTTCCTGTCGCCTCTTTCTGTGTACCACTGAAATAAAAGGAGTGCGGGGAGTTTACTCTGTTTTGCCACTGAGGCCCAGTGTAGGTGGGTGTTTTGGTTTAAAATATGCATGACTGCAAAGGAAGGCGGGAACCTTCGTGGAATAGAAAGAAGACCCCTCCCTCCAAATCATTTAATTTCCAAATTACGGGGTTTTCAGGCAAAAGTGTAGAAGGTAGAATAACAGTACTTTACTAGAAAATATATATGGAACAGAGCAAACAGAACACCACAACAGCAGCAGCTCCCAGCCCGCCGAGCAGCCCGGTCCCTTTGGGTGTTGCCGCGGGCGGCGGCTCGGGCGGGGCAGGGGCTGCAGGGGCTGCTGGCGGCCGGCAGGGAACGCTCCCGGCGGGGAACCTGCAGTATCCAGCTCAAGTGTTTGGAACCCGGTTAGCTGCATCCCCCATGTGAGACAGAGAATGCTGTGTTGCTTTTGTCACAGAAAACTGCCTGGACTGCAGGGAGAAGTGAGAGCAGAGCAGCTGTCTGGGAGAGGCTGNAACTGCCTGGACTGCAGGGAGAAGTGAGAGCAGAGCAGCTGTCTGGGAGAGGCTGGCTGGCTTTGCCTGCTCTTACCATGCTGTCCAGGTTTAACCTCAGCCAGCAGCAAAGCACCAGGCAGTCGCTCACTCCCCTGCCAGCCTCATCAGGGAGGGAATCAGAAGAATTGAAATTAAAAACTTGTGGGTTGAGAAAAAGATGATTTAGTAGGTAAATCAAAAGCTGTGCAAGCAAAGGAACATAAGGAATTAATTCTCTGCTTTTTTAAATGTCATTTTTTCATGGTTTAAAATAATCAAGCCAAGACTTCTTGTTTTATTTTGTACTGCCCTTTCTTATTGCATCTAATTGAAGTTGTTAGTTTTGATAAGGGAAAACATCATATTCAAGCTGATACTGAAACTCCTTTTCTGATTCCCGGAAATGGAATCAAATCTTCTTTCATGACTAAGCTCTTCAGCTGGTTATACAGCAGCCTCTGAGCTTTAACCTTTCTGTGCTCAGAGCATTCTGCCTGCACACCCTGGAAAGGGAGCGCTGTGTGAAGAGCAGCGTGTAGACCTCTCACATCTCTACTTCGTTCTGCAATGCAAGGGCACTGGAGTCACTTCATATGGGAAATTTTCTTGTTGTTCTTGAAAGCTGTACCATTTCATGGAATGCAGCAGTTTGCAATTATTCCGTGCTTCTCTTTGCAGTCAAGGTGATGTTGCTCATCATGGGCTGTCTTCCCATGGAGCCTGGTGGGTGCATTGACAGGATTTGTTGGAACGCTGCCCCAAGCATGAGGTGAGAGTGTGAGGAGGAGCAGCAGAATCCCTCACTTGCTGTATTCAGCATTTCTGAGCCTTTCTAGGAAAGGTTGGCAAGGCCTGAGACCTGTTGGAATTGCCATGGAATAGAGTCAAGGCTGTTCTTTTGCCAATAGCTGAGAGAAATATCCTTGCCTGTGCTCTGAGGCACAGCCATCACAGGCACGGTGTGCTCCTAAATGGATGGGCTTTTATAGGGATTTCAGGCATTTGAATCTGGAGCACATCAGAGGATGAAAACCTGGGCTGGTTCAGTGCAAGTCAGAGAAGCCACAGCATTGTTCAAACCTGAGCCCAGCTGCAGGGTCTCATCTAGTCCCTTTCACTGTGTCTCTAGGTGGGTTAATGTAAATGTACTCCATGTTTTCTGCTGCAATGTCCTTTGCATTTACATGAGGCCTTTGGCATCCCTCTGCAGCATCCTCTGCCATTTGTGGTACTGACTGTTTCACTGGGACCCAAGGCAAGCTTATTGAACCTTCTGCAGTTGCTGTTCTGCAAGACAATGTCCTTCAGAGTGACAGAGCACAGGGTCAGTTTTCAGCACTGCAGCTGGAAAACTGGTTCATGAACTCTCTCCCTGGATCCCCATTTACATCACTCCTTACCTGCCATTTCAGGTATTCACAGGCCGAGGATCAATCCAACTGTGTAGAAGGATATTAACTAGACCTATGCTTTTGATTACTGAAACACAAATAGCCCTTTATACCAGTTCCTATATACTTTCCTCTTTTTTCCTTTCTGCTCTGTCTGCTAGATTAGACCACAAGAGGAAAAGCATCATCACAGTGGTCCTGGTCAATGCATGCGTGTTAAAGACTGGAAAAAATTGATATCTCAGACATTTTGGGATGCCTGTGGGGGGCATGGGGCAGATCAGGCCTTACTCTCTCGAGGCAGGGAACTGTACCATGCCACCGGCCCTAGAGCTGCTGTCACCACCCAGGAATGTCTGCTGACCATGGGTGTAATGGGGGAGGGCTTAGGAAGGCGGCTGTTTTAAGGCCGAAACAGGAAGTATCATCAAGCCCGAGCTCTGCCATTTCTTCGACTTTGTATCGTTATTGAAATCGAGTAGGTATGGATATCTATCCATTTCTCTACACTTCTCCTGTCTTTTTCTGTTTCTAATTCCTACTATTGGGAATTCTGGGGTAACTTGAAGTCGAAAAGGCAGAAAATTTGCTAAGCTGAATGTGCCATGTTAATGATTTGAGAAGTTTTTTTTTTGCTGACTGAATGTTGTTCTAAACATTTGCCAGATTTCTCTGTTTTTCTAAAGCTTCCAATAAGCTTTTTTTGTTGTTTTGACTCTTGAGAATATCTTGTCGGTATGTTTCCTGCGCATCTAACTCAGAGTACATGCAGAGCCGAATGTCCCGTTACCCACCAACGCCTCGCGAGCGAGCATTTGGGGCCCACAGCCGCCCGATCCCCCGCACCCGGCTGTGCCGGGCGGGGCTCTGCCCCAGAGCCTGAGCAGGGATCGGCACGGCGGACAGCCGAAAGGCCCCGGAGCGGGCCCGGCACGCGGCAGCAGCAGCCCGAGCGGAGCGCGGCCGGAGAGGGAGCGCGGGCACCGCGGGCGGGTTGGGCGCAGCGGGACCGCGCCTCCAGCAGCCGTGCCCTCGGGACCCGCCACACCCTGACTCGTCGCGGTCCCGGCAGGAGACGTGCAGCCAGCCCCCCGCTCCGCTGTGCCTGCGCTCAGACAGCCCGCCTACAGGTCCATGTCCTGACTGCACGCTCCTGAGATGGACAGCGCCATTCCGTGCAGCCTGGCGACCTGATCGAGATCGACCGGGAACATCATCAGCATTGGCTTCTCTGGGGATGGATATGTCATCAACGTGAGACTCGAGGTAAGGGTATTGCAGTCGGCAAGATGCAGAGGGTTCCCGGAGCCCTGTCTCACTCCATGGGGTGGTGGTGGCCCCTCTGTGTGTAGTTGGCCTTTCCTAAGCAATAAAAACCCATCGAGCTTGGAGGGCCACAAAGGATCATCCTGCCTTATTTCCTCCCTGCCATACACAGAAAACCCGCGAAAAACCGCATATCACGAGTTTACGTCAGAAGGTGCAAAAACAACTCCTGAAGAAGTGGTGAAAAGGATGAATGGCGTGTCAACAAGACTCTGATCAGGACCACACTCCACAGAGCGAGAATCATCCGGCGTGCTGAGTGGTGGAACAAGGTGGTCTTATATGGTGTGTTAGGCAGGATGTGAGCGCTTTGTGAAAAAACTCCGCTATGGTGACCAGGTGAGTGCCCCGGGCTGAGCCCCTGTGTGCCTCCCAGGGCACCTCCTGGCTGCTCGCTGCTCGCCGCGGGGCTGGGACACAGCCTGCACCTGCATGGGGACAGCCACGGGCCAGGCCTGGGCTTCCAAAGCGCATCGCTCTGACGCTAGCAACAGCCCCTGCACCTGGAGGGTCACTGTGCTCTGTCTGCACCCTGACACTGCCCTCTTACTCAATGCCACCTGCCGGAGGTAAAAACAAGCGTGTTACCCCTTCTGCTTATGGGAGAGATGCCTCCCATTGGTTTATTGGTTCTACTCTCCCTTAGCGTGCCTGGCTCTAAATATAATTGCTTTTCTTGTTTCCAGCCTGTGTCTTACTTTCCCTGGCAAGACAGAAATGTTTGCATGCTGGCTGAGGGAGCTGTGCTGTTGTCTTTTCACTGTGTGGGTGGGCTTTCTGAGGGTCAAATCCACAGATAAAGAGAACACTGATGGGCCAACAGAAAGAGCTCAAAGAAAGGCAGGGATTACCTGGCTGCAACTGGATCTCTGCTCAGCCTTTGCTAACCTTACAGAAAGAGTTAAATGAGAACCTTAGAAAAACATAAAACGCCAAACTCATCATGCTTAAAACACTTTTTCATCTGAGTATAACTTTCTGTGCAAGTTTAGCATTTTGCCCTTGCTTCTCCCTGCCCTCCCATTAAGAAATAACAAGTCAAGAATATCATTATTCAAGGTGATCCCCATCAGCAGTGGCCTGTTTGTCACATCTGCTTTTATATTTTGCCTGTGATGATGTTTGTGGTAGTCTGCAAGCACTTGCAAGCAAATTCTCTATTCCTCACAGTGACATTTCCCTCCCAGTGCTTTGCAGAGGAATGGAGCAGGCTTTCTGCCCACATCCTCATTTTATCAGCTACAACCTATTGGCTCTTTCTATGGAAAAAACTATTTTAACTTTTATTTTCTCACTAAGCTAAACATACTGCTGAGGGTTTACTGTGTGTTTCACAGCCAAAGACTCGTGAACGTGGAGAAATGCACAATGCTGATAGGGCACATGACACGTCCTACCCCAACCCTGGGGACCTGATTGAGATCAAACGGCAAGGTTACCAGCACTGGGCCCTTTATGTGGGGGATGGATATGTCATCCATGTGACAGCTGCAGGTAAGGCTGGTGCAGCCTGGCAGGGTGCAGAGTGGGTGTTTGGGGTGCCCCAGGAGCCCTGTGTTCCTCTAAGGAGTGCTGATGGACCCTGTGTGTGTAGCTGGCCTTTCCAGGAGCAGTGAGAAACCCATCTGAGATCCTGAAGGGGCCAGAGAGGATTTGCCTGCCTGCCTTATCTCCTCTTGCCCTCCTCAGATGAAAAGGCTCTAGCCCTGTCAACCAGCTCTGAGACAACACTCACAGGAAAGCTGAAGGTGAAGAAGGAGCTCCTGAAGGAGGTGACTGGAAATGACAACTGGGATGTCAACAACAAGCATGACTGGTACGGCCCTCCTTTCCACTGGAGGAATCATCTCGAGCGTGCTGAGAGTTGGATTGAAAAGAGGTGCCATATGATGAGCTTGGCAGCAACTGTGAGCACTTTGTGACAACGCTCCGCTATGGTGAAGGCTCTCTGACAGGTGAGTGCCCGGGCTGAGCCCCTGTGTGCCTCCAGGCACCTCCTGGCTGCTCGCTGCTCGCCGCGGGGCTGGGACACAGCCTGCACCCTGCATGGGGACAGCCAAGGGCCAGGCGTGGGCTCCAAAGCAGCACTGCCTCTGGGCTGCCCACAGCCCTGCACCTGGAGGGTCACTGTGCTCTGTCTGCACCTACACTGCCCTCTTCAATGCCACCTCCGGGATTAAAAGGGGTGTTTCCTGCTGTATGGGGCAGATGCCTGTCCCTTGATATTAATTTCTACTGTCATTACCGTCTGGCATAAATATAATTGCTTGTCTGTTCCAGCCTGTGTCTTCCTTCCCCGCAAGACAGAACTGTTTGCATGCTGGCTGAGGAGCTGTGCTGTGCCTTTTCACGTGTGGGTGGGCTTGCTGAGGGTCAAATCCAGAGAGAAGGAGATACTGATGGGCCACAGAAAGAGCTCACAGAAAGGCAGGGAATTCCCTGGCTGCACCGGCTCTCTGCCAGCCTTGACCCCTTATTGAAAAAGTTAAATGAGAGTCTTAGAAAAATGAAAATGCCAAACTCCATGTCTAAAACTTTTTTTATGAGTATAGCTTTGTTGTGCAAGTTCGCAGTTCAGCTTGCTTCCCTGCCACCCATTAAGATACAGTCAAGAATATCATTATTAAGGTGTCCCAGCAGCACTGGTCCTCTTGTCACATCTGTTTTTACTTTTTGCCTGTGATGATGTTTGGATAGTCTGGTACTGCTTGCACCAATACTCCATTCCTTACCCTGCCATCTCTTCCCCTCCAGTGCTTTGTGGGAGCGAGCAGGCTTTCTCCCACATCCTCATTTACAGCTACATCCAATTCTCTTCTGTAAAAAAAGAGTTTAACCATTTACCTTCTCAAAAGTAAAGTAAACTTATTGATGAGGTGTTACCATGTTGTTCACAGCGAAGGGC
>CM019222.1:13632214-13654778 GCA_009741485.1 Malurus cyaneus samueli | reverse complement strand
AAAAAAAAAAGAGAAAGAGATGAGCCTTTCTAGGAAAGGTTGGCAAGGCCTGAGACCTGTTGGAATTGCCATGGAATAGAGTCAAGGCTGTTCTTTTGCCAATAGCTGAGAGAAATATCCTTGCCTGTGCTCTGGGGCACAGCCAGCCAGGCACGGTGTGTTCCTAAATGGATGGGCTTTTATAGGGATTTCAGGCATTTGAATCTGGAGCACATCAGAGGATGAAAACCTGGGCTGGTTCAGTGCAAGTCAGAGAAGCCACAGCATTGTTCAAACCTGAGCCCAGCTGCAGGGTCTCATCTAGTCCCTTTCACTGTGTCTCTAGGTGGGTTAATGTAAATGTACTCCATGTTTTCTGCTGCAATGTCTTTGCATTTACATGAGGCCTTTGGCATCCCTCTGCAGCATCCTCTGCCATTTGTGGTACTGACTGTTTCACTGGGACCCAAGGCAAGCTTATTGAACCTTCTGCAGTTGCTGTTCTGCAAGACAATTCCTTCAGAGTGACAGAGCACAGGGTCAGTTTTCAGCACTGCAGCTGGAAAACTGGTTCATGAACTCTCTCCCTGGATCCCCATTTACATCACTCCTTACCTGCCATTTCAGGTATTCACAGGCCGAGGATCAATCCAACTGTGTAGAAGGATATTAACTAGACCTATGCTTTTGATTACTGAAACACAAATAGCCCTTTATACCAGTTCCTATATACTTTCCTCTTTTTTCCTTTCTGCTCTGTCTGCTAGATTAGACCACAAGAGGAAAAGCATCATCACAGTGGTCCTGGTCAATGCATGCGTGTTAAAGACTGAAAAAATTGATATCTCAGACATTTGGGATGCCTGTGGGGGGCATGGGGCAGATCAGGCCTACTCTCTCGAGGCAGGGAACTGTACCATGCCACCGGCCCTAGAGCTGCTGTCACCACCCAGGAATGTCTGCTGACCATGGGTGTAATGGGGGAGGGCTTAGGAAGAGGGCTATTTTAAGGCTCGAAACAGGAAGTATCATAGCCCGAGCTCTGCATTTCTTCGACTTTGTATCGTTATTGAAATCGAGTAGGTATGGATATCTATCCATTTCTCTACACTTCTCCTGTCTTTTTCTGTTTCTAATTCCTACTATTGGGAATTCTGGGGTAACTTGAAGTCGAAAAGGCAGAAAATTTGCTAAGCTGAATGTGCCATGTTAATGATTTGAGAAGTTTTTTTTTTGCTGACTGAATGTTGTTCTAAACATTTGCCAGATTTCTCTGTTTTTCTAAAGCTTCCAATAAGCTTTTTTTGTTGTTTTGACTCTTGAGAATATCTTGTCGGTATGTTTCTGCGCATCTAACTCAGAGTACATGCAGAGCGAATGTCCCGTTAAAAAGCTCGCCGAGCGAGCAGTTTGGGGCCTCAAGCCGCCCCGATCCCCCGCCACCAGGTGTGCCGGGCGGGGCTCTGCCCCAGAGCCTGAGCAGGGATCGGCACGGCGGACAGCCGAAAGCGGCCCCGGAGCGGGCCCGGCAGCGGCAGCAGCGGAGCCCGAGCGGAGCGCGGCCGGAGGGGAGCGCGGCACCGCGGGCGGGTTGGGCGCAGCGGGACCGCCGCTCGGCAGCCGTGCCTCGGGACCGCACTGAACCCTCCGTGACCTGCGGTCCGGAGGAGACTGTGCACAGCCCAGACTCCCCGCTCCGCTGTGCCCTGCGCTCAGACAGCCCGCCTACAGGTCCATGTCCTGACTGCACGCTCCTGAGATGGGACAGCGCCATTCCCGCCTGCAGCCTGGCGACCTGATCGAGATCGACCGGGGACATCATCAGCACTGGGCCCTCTACTTGGGGGATGGATATGTCATCAACGTGAGACCTCGAGGTAAGGGTATTGCAGTCTGGCAAGATGCAGAGGGTTCCCGGAGCCCTGTCTCACTCCATGGGGTGGTGGTGGCCCCTCTGTGTGTAGTTGGCCTTTCCTAGAGCAATAAAAACCCATCTGAGAGCTTGGAGGGGCCACAAAGGATCATCCTGCCTTATTTCCTCCCTGCCATACACAGAAACATGGGCCCTGCGAAACCGCAATTCACGAGTTTACGTCAGAGAGGTGCAGAAACAACTCCTGAAGGAAGTGGTGAAAAAGGATGAATGGCGTGTCAACAATGACTCTGATCAGGACCACACTCCGCTCCCAGCAGAGGAGATCATCCGGCGTGCTGAGTGGTGGATTAACAAGGTGGTCTTATATGGTGTGTTAGGCAGGAAGTGTGAGCGCTTTGTGAAAAAACTCCGCTATGGTGACCAGGTGAGTGCCCCGGGCTGAGCCCCTGTGTGCCTCCCAGGGCACCTCCTGGCTGCTCGCTGCTCGCCGCGGGGCTGGGACACAGCCTGCACCCTGCATGGGGACAGCCAGGGCCAGGCTGGGCTCCAAAGCAGCACTGCCTCTGGGCTGCCCACAGCCCCTGCACCTGGAGGGTCACTGTGCTCTGTCTGCACCCTGACACTGCCTCTTACTCAATGCCACCTGCCGAGGTAAAACAAGCGTGTTACCCCTTCTGCTTATGGGAGAGATGCTCCCATTGGTTTATTGGTTCTACTCTCCCTTAGCATGCCTGGCCTAAATATAATTGCTTTCTTGTTTCCAGCCTGTGTCTACCTTTCCCTGGCAAGAAGAAATGTTTGCATGCTGGCTGAGGGAGCTGTGCTGTTGTCTTTTCACTGTGTGGGTGGGCTTTCTGAGGGTCAAATCCAAGATAAAGAGAACACTGATGGGCCAGCAGAAAGAGCTCAAAGAAAGGCAGGGATTACCTGGCTGCAACTGGATCTCTGCTCAGCCTTTGCTAACCTTACAGAAAGAGTTAAATGAGACTTAGAAAAACATAAAACGCCAAACTCATCATGCTTAAAACACTTTTTCATCTGAGTATAACTTTCTGTGCAAGTTTACATTTTGCCCTTGCTTCTCCCTGCCTCCCATTAAGAAATAACAAGTCAAGAATATCATTATTCAAGGTGATCCCCATCAGCAGTGGCTGTTTGTCACATCTGCTTTTATATTTTGCTGTGATGATGTTTGTGGTAGTCTGCAAGCACTTGCAAGCAAATTCTCTATTCCTAAGATATGATGTTTGCAGAGGAATGGAGCAGTTTGCACATCCTCTTATCACAACCACTATTGGCTATGGAAAACTATTTTAAACTTTTATTTTCTCACTAAGCTAAACATACTGCTGAGGGTTTACTGTGTGTTTCACAGCCAAAGACTCGTGAACGTGGAGAATGCACAATGCTGATAGGGCACATGACACGTCCTACCCAACCCTGGGACCTGATGAGATCAAAGGCAAGGTTACCAGCACTGGGCCCTTTATGTGGGGATGGATATGTCATCCATGTGACAGCTGCAGGTAAGGCTGGTGCAGCCTGCAGGGTGCAGAGTGGGTGTTGGGGTGCCCCAGGAGCCTGTGTCCCTCCATGGTGGTGATGGACCCTGTGTGTGTAGCTGGCCTTTCCAGGAGCAGTGAGAAACCCATCTGAGATCCTGAGGGGCCAGAGAGGATTTGCTGCCTGCCTTATCTCCTCTTGCCTCCTCAGATGAAAAGGCTCTAGCCCTGTCAACCAGCTCTGAGACAACACTCACAGGAAAGCTGAAGGTGAAGAAGGAGCTCCTGAAGGAGGTGACTGGAAATGAAAACTGGGATGTCAACAACAAGCATGACTGGTACCGCCCTCCTTTCCCACTGGAGGACATCATCGAGCGTGCTGAGAGTTGGATTGATAAAGAGGTGCCATATGATGAGCTTGGCAGCAACTGTGAGCACTTTGTGACAACGGTCCGCTATGGTGAAGGGCTCTCTGACAGGTGAGTGCCCGGCTGAGCCCCTGTGTGCTCCAGGGCACCTCCTGGCTGCTCGCTGCTCGCCGCGGGGCTGGGACACAGCCTGCACCCTGCATGGGGACAGCCAAGGGCCAGGCGTGGGCTCCAAAGCAGCACTGCCTCTGGGCTGCCCACAGCCCCTGCACCTGGAGGGTCACTGTGCTCTGTCTGCACCCTGACACTGCCCTCTTACTCAATGCCACCTCCCAGGGATTAAAACCTGGGTGTTACCCCTGCTGTTATGGGGCAGATGCCTCCCCTTGGTTTAATGTTTCTACTGTCCATTACCGTGTCTGGCACTAAATATAATTGCTTGTCTTGTTCCCAGCCTGTGTCTCACTTTCCCTGGCAAGACAGCAACTGTTTGCATGCTGGCTGATGGAGCTGTGCTGTGCCTTTTCACAGTGTGGGTGTGCTTGCTGAGGGTCAAATCCAGAGAGAAGGAGAATACTGATGGGCCAACAGAAAGAGCTCACAGAAAGGCAGGGAGGGATTCCCTGGCTGCAACCGGCTCTCTGCCCAGCCTTGACACCCTTATTGAAAAAGTTAAATGAGAGTCTTAGAAAAATGTAAAATGCCAAACTCATCATGTCTAAAACACTTTTTTATATGAGTATAGTTTTGTGTGCAAGTTCAGCAGTTCAGCTTGCTTCTCCCTGCCAATCCATTAAGAAGTAACATGTCAAGAATATCATTATTCAAGTTGGTTCCCAGCAGCACTGGTCTCTTTGTCACATCTGTTTTTTTTTTGCCTGTGATGATGTTTGTGATAGTCTGTAAGTGCTTGCAACCAAATACTCCATTCCTTACCCTGCCATCTCTCTCCCCTCCAGTGCTTTCTTGGGGACCGGAGCAGGCTTTCTGCCCACATCCTCATTTAGCAGCTACATCCAATTGGCTCTTTCTGTGGAAAAAAAAATAGGTTTACATTTACCTTCTCAAAAGGTAAAGTAAACTTATTGATGAGGTTTTACCATGTGTTTCACAGCGAAGGGCTTTTGAATGTGGAGAAATGCACATTCCTGATTTGGTACATGAGACATCCAGACCCAATCCCGGGGATCTGATCGAGATCAAACGGCAAGGTTACCGTCAGTGTGTCCTCTACGTTTGGGATGGATATGTCATCCATATGACAGCTGCAGGTAAGGCTGGTTCATCCTGGCAGGTGCAGAGTGGGTGTTGTGGTGCCCCAGGAGCCCTGTGTCCCTCCATGGGCTGGTGATGATGGACCCTGTGTGTGTAGCTGGGCTTTGCAGGAGCAGTGAGAAACCCATCTGAGATCCTGGAGGGGCAGAGAGGATTTGCCTGCCTGCCTTATCTCCTCTCTGCCCTCACCAGATGGAAAGGCTCTAGCCCTGTCAACCAGCTCTGAGACAACACTCACCGGAAAGGTGAAGAAGGAACTCCTGAAGGAGGTGGCTGGAGATGATGACTGGTATGTCTGCAACATCTCTGACTGGTGCCGCACTCCTCTCCCCGTGGAGGAGATCATCCACCGTGCTGAGAGCTGGATTGACAAGGAGGTGCCATATGATGAGCTTGGCAGGAACTGTGAGCGCTTTATGACAAAGCTCCGCTATGGAGAGGAAGGTTCTGACCAGGTGAGTGCCCCGGGCTGAGCCCCTGTGTGCCTCCCAGGGCACCTCCTGGCTGCTCGCTGCTCGCCGCGGGGCTGGGACACAGCCTGCACCCTGCATGGGGACAGCCAAGGGCCAGGCATGGGTCCAAAGCAGCACTGCCTCTGGGCTGCCCACAGCCCCTGCACCTGGAGGGTCACTGTGCTCTGTCTGCACCCTGACACTGCCCTCTTACTCAATGCCACCTCCTTGTTACCAATGGGACACGAGGGGAGAGCTTGCACAAGTCCCTGACTCTGCCCAGGCCTCTGGCAATGCACAGTCGCTTCATTGGGGCAGCCAGCACCTGCTTTTATCAGCGACTTCCTGTGGGCTCTTTGTATGGGAAAATTAATTTTAACCTTAACTTTCCAGGAAAGTAAATTAAATTTCTTCCTGAAGAGTTCCTGTCTGTTTTCCAGCAGAACACTTTTGCATGTGTCAAGAGTACATTCCTGATATGAAACTTGGCAAGCGCTACCCTAATCCTGGGGACATGATCAAGATCAAAATGCTTTTGTTCCATCACTGGGCCCTCTATGTGGGAGGTGGATATGTTGTCCCTGTCACATCTGCAGGTAAGGCTGGTTCATCCTGGCAGGGTGCAGAGTGGGTGTTTGGGGTGCCCAGCAGCCCTTTGTCCGTCCATGTACTGGTGATGGACCCTGTGTGTGTAGCTGGCCTTTCCAGGAGCAGTGAGAAACCCATCTGAGATCCTGGAGGGGCCAGAGAGGATCTGCCTGCCTGCCTTATCTCCTCTCTGCCCTCCCCAGATGAAAAGGCTACACTCTTGAGAGCTAGCACTGTGACAACACTCACCAGAAAGGCAAAGGTGAAGAAGGAGCTCCTGAAGGAGGTGGCCAGAAGGTATGACTGGAATGTCAACAACAACTATGATTGGTACCGTGTTCCATTACCAGTGGAGGAGATCGTCCGGCATGCTGAGAGCTGGATTGGCAAGGAGGTGCCATATGATATGCTCCGCAGCAACTGCAGGCACTTTGTGACAATGCTCCGCTATGGTAAGGGCTCTCTTTCCAGGTGAGTGTCCCGGGCTGAGCCCCTGTGTGCCTCCCAGGGCACCTCCTGGCTGCTCGCTGCTCGCCGCGGGGCTGGGACACAGCCTGCACCCTGCATGGGGACAGCCAAGGGCCAGGCGTGGGCTCCAGAGCAGCACTGCCTCTGGGCTGCCCACAGCCCCTGCACCTGGAGGGTCACTGTGCTCTGTCTGCACCCTGACACTGCCCTCCTACTGAATGCCACCTCCCAGGGATTAAAACCTGGGTGTTATCCCTACTGTTATGGGGCAGATGCCTCCCATTGATTTATTGGTTCTACTCTCCCTTAGCATGCCTAGCGCTAAGTATAATTGCTTGTCTTGTTCCCAGCCTGTGTCTTACTTTCCCTGGCAAGACAGAAATGTTTGCATGCTGGCTGAGAGAGCTGTGCTGTGCCTTTTCACTGTGTGGGTGGGCTTGCTGAGGGTCAAATCCAGAGAGAAGGAGAATACTGATGGGCCAACAGAAAGAGCTCACAGAAAGGCAGGGATTCCCTGGCTGCCCCCAATCTCTGCCCAGCCTTTGCAGCCCATTATAGAAATAGTTAAATGAGAGTCTTAGAAAAATGTAAAACCCCAAACTCATCATGTCTAAAATAATTTCCTATCTGAGTATAATTTTGTGTGCAAGTTCAGCAGTTCAGCGTTGCTTCTCCGTGCCATCCCATTAAGAAATAACAAGTCAAGAATTGGATCATTCAAGGTGATCCCCATCAGCACTGGCGTGGTTGTCACAACTGTTTTTCTTTTTTGCCTGTGATGATGTTTGTGGTAGTCTGTAAACACTTGCAAGCAAATTCTCTATTCCTTACCCTGCCATCCCCCTCCAGTGCTTTGCTGAGGAATGGCGCAGCCTTTCTGCCCACATCCTCATTTTATCAGCTACAGCCTATGGGCTCTTTCTGTGGAAAAAAATGATTTTATCCTTTCTCTTCTCAAAAATTGTAGTAAACATACTGCTGAGGGTTTACTGTGTGCTTCACAGCCAAAGACTCTTGAAAATGGAGAAATGCACATTGCTGATATGGCATGTGACACGTCCTACCCCAACCCTGGGGACCTGATTGAGATCAAACGGCAAGGTTACCAGCACTGGGCCCTCTATGTGGGGGATGGATATGTCATTCATGTGACAGCTGCAGGTAAGGCTGGTGCAGCCTGGCAGGGTGCAGAGTGGGTGTTTGGGGTGCCCAGGAGCCCTGTGTCCCTCCAAGGGGTGGTGATGGACCCTGTGTGTGTAGCTGGCCTTTCCAGGAGCAGTGAGAAACCCATCTGAGATCCTGGAGGGGCCAGAGAGGATCTGCCTGCCTGCCTTATCTCCTCTCTGCCCTCCCCAGATGAAAAGGCTTCCCCGATGAAAAAGGCTCTAGACTGTGTCTCCAGCACATGGACACTTGTCACCAGAAGGGCCACGGTGAAGAAGGAACTATTGAAGGCGTTCCGGCCAAAGGGGACTTAGATGGTTGTCAGCAACAAACATGACTGGTACCCGTCCTTACCCTGCCGGGGAATCATCCTCCGTGTGAGAGCTGGACTTAGGCAAGCGCAATGTTTCATATCGTCTGCTTATTACGCAAACTGTGAGCACCTTGTGCAACGCCTCCGCTCATGGTGAAGGGCCTCTCTGACCAGGGTGAGTGCCCCAGGTGAGCCCCTTGTGCCTCCAAGAGGCACTCCTGGACTGCTCGCTGCTCGTTGCGGGGCTGGCGACCACGCTGCACCCTGCATGGGGCAGCCAAGGCTCAGGCGCTGGGCGCGCCGCCATCCGAGAGCAGCACTGCCTCTGGGCTGCCACCTACAGCCCTTGCACCTGGAGGGTCAGATAAGATGCTAGCAATAAGTATAAGCAACCATAAGACAACGACACCTAAAAAATTAAAATAATCGCCCACCTCTAGGCTGATAAACTGGTGTACCTTTGCTCTAAAGGGGCCCCTGTGTCACTTATTATTTATTCCAGATTATCCTTGCCTCCTCACATGCTGCGTGCGTAAATACATATGCGTCTTAACCTGTTTTACTTTTCACCTTTACCGAGGACCCGGTAAAGCATCTAAATCATATTTATCTGGCGCTTAACTGTTAGCCGCGTGGGATGGGATTTCTTGTGTTGCCTTCTCTCTGGTTCAAAATTTTTTCTGATTGCGGGTCTTCACTTTTGTAGGTCGAGGGCTTCGACTTGTTGATTGCTGCAAATACAGTAGTTGAATGCCCGCCATACTCTTAATCAGACACGCATTTGATACGCCAAGGAACTCAAGCGACCAGACACAAAATGGTAAGCTAATGGAGCCTGTTTGTTGGTTGTTAAGAAGAGCTCAAGGAATGGTGTGGTGAGTCCTCTCATCAGAGTCACCTCCAGCTTTTTGCCACAACTCTCCATGAAGGCTTACCCACCAATTGCTTTGGTATTAAATTCACAAGGATCTTCAATCAATAATGTACAACAAAATTCATTTTGCTAAATCCTCTTTTTCTGTTGAGATAGGTTTGTATGCAGGCCCTCAACAGTTCTTCCTTGCTTGTCCCTGCATCCATTAGAAGAATAAGTCAGACTGTTCACAGTTCAGGTTGATCCCCACCTGCACCCTAGGCCTGGCTTGCTGATCTGTTTCTTTTTCATAGTCTATTTATCCATTGTGTGATATTTCTAGTTATCTGGGAGGCCAATTTCAAGCAACATTTATCCATTCCTTTCCCCTGCACACATTCCCCTACCAATGCTTTGCTGAGGGACTGGTGTGCGCTTTTTCCTCATTCTGTTTTTAATCAGCTAGATTCTGTGCCTCTTCTGTGTACCACCTGAAATAAAAGGAGTGCAGGGAGCGTTTACCACCAGAGCACGTGTAGTGGGTGGCTTTGTTTTAAAAACTTTCGTGTCTGCCCATAGCGAAGGCAGGCGAACCTTCCCTGTTTTCCGAATAGAAACAGAAGACGCGTCCTCCAATTATTTAATTTCAAATTACCGGGGTTTTCAGGCAAAATGTAGAAGGAATGCATTACAGTTTCTTTGCTAGAAATATGGATCAGAGCAACAGCAAATTACATAGCAGCAGCTGCCCAGGCAGCACCGCCGGGCGCCCGTCCTTTGGTCGTGGCCCGCGCGGCGGCTCGGGGGTGGTCGCCAGGCGAGTCGCGGGGCTGTCGTGGCGGCGGCCACGGGCGCGCCGCTCCCGCAGCGTGACGCCCTCGGGGCGAAGCACCTACTGAGGACACGGGGAATCGGCACGCGCGGCTCGGATGCGCGGCCGGCCCGCGGACATGGGAGACACGCGAGAAACGGCCGGGAGGATGGGGACTGGGTACTTCGCGGCCGACGGGGAATGAGGAAGTGGGAGGGGAACGAGAAGGTGGACGGGGAATGGGGAGGAACACGGGACAACGGGGAATGGGACGCGGGAACGGGACATGGGACGGGTGAACGGGGACTGGGAATGGCGTAATGCGGAACGTGGAATGGGAAATTGGGGAACGCGGGAACCGAGACGAGGGAACGGGGGAATGTGGGGAACGGGTACGGGGAACGGAATGGACGGGGAACGGATGGGGAAACGGGGAAACGGGGACGGGGATGTGGGCATGGGGAAGGGATATGGGGAACGGGGAACGGGGAACGGGGAATGAGGAATGGACCGGGGAACGGTGGAAATGGGGAATGGGGAACAAGGACGGGCGAGCGCGGAATTGGCTCTCCGGCGTGGGAACGGGACCGGGGACACGGGAGTGGGGAACGGGACGGGGATCGGGAAATGGGAGGGGGGGGAACGGGACGGGGAATGGGATGCGGAAGGACGGGAACGGGAACAGGGAACGCGGGCAACGGGAAGGTGGGAAACGGAACAACTGGGGAATGCGGAATGGTGGGAATGGGGATGGAATGGGATTGGGGAATGGGCGATGGGAATTGGGGAATGGGGAAATGGGATGGGGGAAATGGGGCCTTCTCTTGGGCGGGGAACGGGAACGGGGAACGGGGCGCTGGGATCTCAGGTGCCCCTGCCTGGGCTCATCAGCGAGAGGCTGCCTGGAATCCCTCAGCAGCCAGCGGAGCTGGGCACGTGTGCCTGCGACCGTTGGATCGTGCTGAGTTACAGGGACGCAACAAGTCCGGGCGAGAACGCAGCGCCCCGCAGCACCGCCCGACAGCTCCCGATGCCCAGAGAGCACCCGCAGCTGCAAACTTTGTCAGCCGCCATCCCTCCCCAAACGTATCCCGTTGCTATGCCAGGGCTCTCAGCCACTTTTTCATAACTCGTTCATCCTCCATCCATCTCCAGGCAGTCACCCCCTCCTGCCCGCCCGGCTCTTCAGATCTCCGTGGAAAATGTCACTAGAAGTCACAGCCAAAACAGAGGAAAAGCCTTCGGCCGGTCTGCGAGGACCAGGCCGGCTGTGCAGCTCTGGCTTTGATGTGCTGCCTAAACTCAGCAGCTCCTGGGAGGTCAGGGGGTGGGAGGGAAGGGCAAGTCTTGCGGTCGGTATCCTTCCGTGTTTCACAGGAGTTGCTCTGATGATTCCGGCTTTGTGCTTATTTGTTCACGGTTTCGTGCCCTACAAGCTGTGCCTTCCCCTGGCTCTTCTGATGCTTTTTGGAAGCAGCAGACCCTCCACTGTAGAGAGATCTGTCAGAAAAAACCCGAGCTGGCCTTCTTTTCTTCAGTTCTCGCTTCCAATTGTCCTGTATAATTTCCCTTCCCACTGTAAGTGCAGTGATTGATTGGCCATTGGACCTGAACAACCTGATTTTTCGGTCTTTTTGAACCCAGCCCATTCTCCGATTTTACATTATGAGCTGCCAAAATGCTGAGGATCTTAAAGAACTGCAAGAGCAGCCAGGAGCCTTAGCCTGCCAGAGCTGAGGCCATTGTCACTCGCTGAGCCAACGTTGTTCCAAAGTGTTCATATTCCCAGCACCAGATCAGTCTTCCTCCAGCCAGCAGAAGGGCAAAGCCAGGGTCCCTGCAGTGCTGGAGGTGAGGTATGCAGAGAATGAGCTGTGCAGCAAATGAAGATATGCTTCATCTCCCAGTGTACTGAGCCATGCTATTTCCTTGTCACAAAGCTGATGTGTGGATTTCCTTGGAAGAAATCTGCTCTGCAATGGTGTGGTTTATTGTCCTTTACCTGGAGTACCAGCTCAGTGTTGGAACCGGGTTAGCTGCATCCCCCATGAGACAGAGAATGTCTTGTTGCTTTTGTCACAGAGAATCTGCCTGGACTGCAGGGAGGGTGAGAGCAGAGCAGCTGATCTGGAGAGGCTGGCTGGTTGCCTGCTCTTACTCATGCTGTCACAGGTTTAACCTCAAGCCAGCAGCAAAGCACCAGGCAGTCACTGGTCTCATCCCCTGCCAGCCTATCAGGACGGGAATCAGAAGAGTTTGAAATTAAACTTGTGCAGGTTGAGAAAAGATATTTTAGTAGGGTAATCAAGCTGTGCATGCAAGGCAAAGGAAAATAAGGAATTCATTCATCCTCTTTTTAAATGTCGTTTTCAACGGGGTTTGAAAATAATCAAGCAAGGATCCATCTTGTTCTTTTGTACTGCCCTTTCTTATTACACTAATTGAAGGTGTTATTGTATAAAAAATCTTTAATCAACTGAAACTGAAATCTTTTTTGATTCCCGGAAATGTGAATAACATAAAAATCTTTTCTTTTTTTTTCATGACTAAGCTCTTCAGGTGGTTATACAGCAGCCTCGTGAGCTTCTAACCTTTCTGTCTTGCTCGACATTCTGCCTGCACACCCTGGAGGGAGACGACTGTGTGAGGGTGACGTGGACCTCTCACATCTCTTATTTACTCCTGCAAGGATAGGTGCCTGATAGCTTCATTGGGATTTCTTCTCATTCTTTGAAGCTGTACCATTTCATGGAATGCAGCAGTTTGCAATCTGGTACCGTGCTTCTCCTTTGCGTCAGGGTGATGTTGTCATCATGGGCTGTCTTCCATGGAGCCTGGTTGGGTGCATTGACAGGATTTTGTTGGAACGCTGCCCCACAAGCATGAGGTGAGAGTGTGAGGCAGTGGCAGCAGAATGCCTCATCGATTGCAGCATTTCTGAGCCTTCTGGAGAATATGTAGGCGAGGCCCAGGACCTGCATGGATTTGCCATGGAATAGAGTCAGCTGTTCCTTTCGCACAAACATTCACGAGAGAAATATCTTGCCTTGTTGCTCTAGGGGCCACAGCCAGCCGCCAGGCACGGTGGTTCCTAATGGTATGGGCTTTTACAGTGATTTCAGGCTCTAGAATCTGACGCACATACGAGGTGAAAACCCCGCGCGCTGATTTCAGGTGCAACTCAGGGTAAAAAATAAAAAAAAATTTTTTCTGCACTGTAGAGCCCAAGCCCAGCTTCGGGTCTTCCCTCTCCTCCTTTCACGATGTTACTGTAGGATGCTTAAACGTAAATCTAATCCATCACTTTTGTGCTGCAAAGTCTTTTGCATTTGCACAAGACCATTTGTGTTGGACATTTAAATCCTCTGCATTTGTCTTGGTTATAGGCTTTACCAGGTACCCAAGCCAGGACTTAATCATCATGTTGGTTTGTGGTTTTACAGAAATGCCTCGCCTGGTGACTGAGAGGTAGGTGTATGTTTTCGCCTGGGCAGGAGGACCACTTGGGGACAGAGGCCCCTGGCAAAACGGCGGTAGCCACTTCCTTGTCGGTCGGCAGGACCAATTTCTTCACAAACGATTGTTTCGAACCAACCTTCGGGAAGCGGAATTTTCAGGGGCTAATGCTAGGGTAGGGCCGGATCGTCCGGATGTAGGGGCGGATGTAGGGGCCGGTGTGCCGGCAGAGAGCCGCACGGATCAACCGCGAGGGCCTTATTCGCTAATTTCAGCGGCAGTCTTGCACGGGGACTGTTCAGCACGGGCCACAGGAGCAGCAGCGCTGGGTGAGGCACGGGCTCGGGGGATGCGAGCTGGGCGTGTTCTGCCAGCGAGGATGCGGGCCCCCCTCCAGTGGATGCGGCGGCGGGCCGGGCTCTGCCCCAGAGCCTGGGCACGGGTCGGCACGCGGGTCACCCCCGGGCGCCCCGAAGCGGCCCCGCGAGCGGGCCAGCAGCGGCAGCGCGGCAGCCCCGATGCGGAGCGCTGGCCGGGGAGAGGAGAGCGCGTGCCGCGGGCGGCCGGGGGCAGCCGGGCCGGCGTCAGCAAGTAGGACGCCACCGGGCGGGCTCGCGCCCTCGGCGGAATGCGCCGTGGGCGGTGCCGTTCCGTGCGGGTTGGGCGCCGGGACCGCCGCTCCGGCAGCCGCTGCCCCTCGGGGGCCGCACTGGACCACCTCCGCTGCCTGCCGTCCCGGCAGTAGGACTCGTGGACAGCCAGGCTCCCGCTCCGCCTGTGCCTGGCGCTTCAGACAGCCCGCCTACAGTGCCTGAGCTGACTGAGCTGCTGAGATGGGACAGGACAATTCCCTACCCCGAGGCCTGGCGACTTGATCGGAGTATCTCCGCAATTTATCAGCACTGGGCCTCTATGTGGGGGTGGATATGTCTTCATGTGACAGACTGTAGGTAGGTGGTGCAGCCTGGCAGGGTGCAGAGCAGGCTTTTGGTGCCCCAGGAAACCCTGTCTCCCTCCATGGGACTGAGTTGGACCCTGCTGTGCTGTTAGATGACTTTTCCAAAGAGCACAGAATAGACATTGGAGGTCCTTGGAGGGGCCAGGAAGGCATCTTCACTGCCTGCCTTATCTTCCTCTCTGACTTCCCAGCATGAAAGAGCCCACATTGCACTCAGCGCATAATACAGAAAGAGCTCGGTGACGAAGGACGTCCTGAAGGACCGGGTGTGGAATGGACAATGTGGGATGTCCACAACACAGTGATTGACCGCCCCCGTCATCTCCGTTCTCCTAGTGGGGGAGATCATCCGCGTGCTGAGGCGGTATTGCACCAGGAGGTGCGCGTCATACGTTTGTGCTCTCGGAACTGTGAGCACTTGTTGACATCTCGCTATGGAAGGGGGTCTCTTTTCACAGGTGAGTTCCCCGGGCGAAGCCCCTTGTTGTGCCTCCCAGGGCACTCCTGGACTGCTCGCTTGCTCGCCGGCGGGGCTGGGACAACCTGACCCTGCATGGGACAAGCAGGGCCAGGGGTGGGCTCAAAGCAAGCACTGCCTCTGGGCTGCCACGCCCCCGTGCCACCTGGAGACGGTCACTGTGCTCTGTCTGCACCCTGACACTGCACTCTCAGTAACACCTCCTAAACGGTTATAAACTGTTTCTTCTGCTAATGTGGCGCATCGTCCCTCACTTGATTTAATTACCTGAGTATCATGTCCTTTTCGATATTATCTTGCTGTAGGAGTAAATATAAGTGTTCATCATGTTTCCAGCTTTACTTCCAGTTTTACTTTCCCTTTACAGGTCACAAAAGCAGTTGCTGGTACTACAGCAGTCGTAGGAGGTATGATGCTTGTCGGTCTTGCCACTCTTGTTGTGAATGGCTTCTCTGGGGACACATCCAAAAAAGGCAGAAAAAAGTACTATCATTGAGCTGTTCTGAGAAGAGCTCAGACCGGCAGGAGAGCCCACTGGCCACAGCAGTCACTGCTCGGCTTTTGCTACACCTGCATCAAGACTTCGTAGCAACTATGTCACCCTTGCTGTAAATGTGAACTAAGACCTAATAAAATGTAAGGAATTCAAACTCATATTGCCCTAAAATCGTCTTTTATCTGAGTATTGCTTTGTGTGCAGGTCCAAGAGTCCAGCCTTGCTTCTCCCTTCCATCCCATTAAGAAATAACAAATCAGTGTTTTACAGGTGTGATGGTGTTTTACTCAATCTTTCCCTTCCTACAAAATATGCCCATTTCCCTGGCTCTCCTGACTCTCTTTGGAAGCAGCAGACCCTTCAACATGGGGAGGTTTCTCTATCAGCTCTTTGTTCCACTGTGCCATGATAATTTCCCCTCTCACACGTAATGTGCCAGTGATTGATGCATTGGACCTGAACAACCTGATTTTTATGGTCCTTTTGAACCCAGCCCATTCTCCGATTTTACATTATGAGCTGCCAAAACGCTGAGGATCTTAAAGAACTGCAAGAGCAGCCAGGAGCCTTAGCCTGCCAGAGCTGAGGCCATTGTCACTTCAGTGACCAAACGTTGATTCCAAAGATAGTATCATATTCCCAAGCACCAGATCAGTTCTTTCCCTTCCACAGCAGAATGGGCAACCAGGGTCCCTGCAGTGCTGGAGGTGAGGTATTGCAGGAATTTGCAGCTGATGCAGCAAATGAGATATGTTATTCTCCCAGTGTACTGAGCCATGCTATTTCCTTGTCACAAAGCTGATGTGTGGATTTCCTTGGAAGAAATCTGCTCTGCAACGGTGTGGTTTATTGTCCTTTACCTGGAGTATCCAGCTCAAGTGTTTGGAACCCGGTTAGCTGCATCCCCCATGTGAGACAGAGAATGCTGTGTTGCTTTTGTCACAGAGAACTGCCTGGACTGCAGGGAGAGGTGAGAGCAGAGCAGCTGTCTGGGAGAGGCTGGCTGGCTTTGCCTGCTCTTACCATGCTGTCCAGGTTTAACCTCAGCCAGCAGCAAAGCACCAGGCAGTCACTGGCTCACTCCCCTGCCAGCCTCATCAGGGAGGGAATCAGAAGAGTTGAAATTAAAAACTTGTGGGTTGAGAAAAAGATGATTTAGTAGGTAAATCAAAAGCTGTGCATGCAAGCAAAGGAAAATAAGGAATTACTTCATACCTTTTTTAAACATCAGTTTTACAATGTTTGAAATAACCAAGTCAGGATTTCCAGCTGTTCTTTCTACTGCCCTTTCTTATTACACCTAATAAAGTTGTTAGTTTTAATATGGAAAAATATACTTTAATCAAACTGAAACTGAAACTCCTTTTCTGATTCCTGGAAATGGAATCAAATCTTCTTTCATGACTAAGCTCTTCAGCTGGTTATACAGCAGCCTCTGAGCTTTAACCTTTCTGTACTTGTTCCATTCTCCCTGCACACCCTGGAAAGGGAGCGCTGTGTGAGGGTTGTGTATGGACCTCTCACACTTCCTTTTAATCCTGAAAGGGAAGGATACCTGAACAACTTCATCTGGTGATTTTTCAAATTTTTTGAAAGCTGTATCATTTCATGGAATGCAGCAGTTTGCAATTGTACCGTGCTTCTTGCAGTCAATATGATGTTGCTCATCGTGGGCTGTCTTCCCATGGAGCCTGGTGGGTGCATTGACAGGATTTGTTGGAACACTGCCCCAAAGCATGAGGTGAGAGTGTGAGGATGTGTAGCAGAATCCATCACTTGCTGCATTCTGAGGCTTTCTAGGAAATATTAGCAAGGCCCCAGGCCTGCAGTTGCCATGGAATAGAGTCGAGGCTGTTCCTTTCCCATCAAACATTTTCCCATTCATGAGAAATGCCCTTGCATGTACATTGGGGCAAGCGTTTGTCCTAAATGGAAAGGCTTTTGTAGGGATTTCAAACATCTGAACCAGATGCACATCAGAGGATGAAAACCTGGGCTAATTCAAAACAAGCCCGGGAAATCCCAGCATTGTGCAACCCAGTCCCCATCACTGTGCTTGTGCTTGGGGTTAACTAAGTCTAATCCGTCCGGGTTTTGCTATGTAGGCTTTTGTGTTTACATAAGGCCATTTGGGATCCCTCTGCAGCATCCTCTGCCATTAATGGTACCGTCTGTTTGACTGATACCAAGCCAGGCTTTAAACAGCATCCAGAGGTTGTTCTGCAAAATGATGTCCTGAACAGTGACAGGGCATAGGGTGAGGGCTGTTGCGCATCACTTTACAGGACGACTACATGAGGATAGAGTCTCCCCATAATGAGGTGGTGGCCCGATTTCCTCGGAGACAAGATCACATTTTCCACTCTATGGTGGCTTTGGCAGTACGCTCGGGAATGAAACCTTCCCCGCTCCAAGAAACGGGTGTGGCAGACGGGATGGGTCCGGGCCAGCCCCGGTAGTGACCCTGGAACAATTGCGCAATCGCCTATACCATGATATTTATATTGGGAGCAGCAGGCGGGGAATCCGACCTCAACAGCGGGACAGGCGCTGGGGTGAGCGGGGCTCGGGGGATGCGAGCGGGCGTTTGCCAGCAGGATGCGGCCACTCCAGGCTCCGGCGGCGGGCGCGGCTCTGCCGGGCGGGGCTCTGCCCCAGAGCCTGGGCACGGGCTCGGCACCGCGGGCACCCCCGGGCACCCCCGAAAGCGGCCCCGGAGCGGGCCCGGCAGCGGCAGCAGCGGAGCCCCGAGCGGAGCGCGGCCGGGAGGGAGCGGGCACGCGGGCGGCGGGGCAGCCGGGCGCGGCAGCAGCTGGACGCCACCCGGGCCGGGCTCGGCCTCGGCGGATGCCGTGGAGCGGGCCGTTCCGTGCGGGTGGGCAGCGGGACCGCCGCTCCGGCAGCCGCTGCCCTCGGGGCCCGCACTGACACCCTCCGTGCCTGCGGTCCCGGCAGGAGACTGTGCACAGCCCAGGCCTCCCCGCTCCGCTGTGCCCTGCGCTCAGACAGCCCGCCTACAGGTGCCTGTCCTGGAGCACGCTGCTGAGATGGGACAGGACAATTCCCACCCCGAGCCTGGCGACCTGATCGAGATCGACCGGCAATTTTATCAGCACTGGGCCCTCTACTTGGGGGATGGATATGTCATCAACGTGACACCTGTAGGTAAGGCTGGTGCAGCCTGGCAGGGTGCAGAGCACATATTGGAGTGCCCCAGGAACCCTGTGTCCCTCCATGGGGTGGTGGTGGACCCTGTGGTTGTAGATGACTTTTCCAAGAGCAACAGAAAATGAATGTGAGGTCTTGGAGGGGCCAGAAAGGATCTACCTACCTGCCTTATCTCCTCCCTGACTTCCCCAGATGAAGGAGCCCCATCCTTGTCTGTCAGCCTTGCATCAATATTCACCAGAAAAGCCAAGGTGAAGAAGCAGCTCCTGAAGGAGGTGGTGGAAAATGATGAATGGCGGGTAAACAACAAGTATGACCGCTCCCGCACTCCTCTCCCAGTGGTGGAGATCATCTGGCGTGCTGAGAGCTGGATTGACAAGGAGGTGCCATATGATGTGCTTCTCCGCAACTGTGAGCACTTTGTGACAATGCTCCGCTATGGAGAGGGAGTCTCTGACCAGGTGAGTGCCCCGGGCTGAGCCCCTGTGTGCCTCCCAGGGCACCTCCTGGCTGCTTGCTGCTCGCCGCGGGGCTGGGACACAGCCTGCACCCTGCATGGGGACAGCCAAGGGCCAGGCGTGGGCTCCAGAGCAGCACTGCCTCTGGGCTGCCCACAGCCCCTGCACCTGGAGGGTCACTGTGCTCTGTCTGCACCCTGACACTGCCCTCTTTGTCAACACCACATCCTTAAGGGTATAAACTGGGAGTTGTCCCTTCTGGTAATGTGGCACGTCTGTCAATGATTTATTTACCCTGATTTTCCCTGCCTATTCTCCATTACCATGCCTGGGGTTAAATAAAAATTCTTATCATGTTTCCAGCCTGTGTTTTGCTTTCTCTTTCCCCATCAAGGCAACAACTGTTTGCATGCTGGCTGAGGGAGCTGTGCCTTCTCACAGTGTGGGTGGGCTCGCTGAGGGTCAAATCCAGAGAGAAAGAGAACACTGATGGGCCAGCAGAAAGAGCTCACAGAAAGGCAGGGATTCCCTGGCTGCAACCGGTGTCTGCCCAGCCATTGCTGCCCTTATTGAAAAAGTTACGCGAGAACCTTAGAAAAATGTAAAAGCCCAAATTTATCATGTCTAAAATAATTTCCTATCTGAGTATAATTTTGTGTGCAAGTTCAGCATTTTGGCCTTGCATTCCTGCCATCCTATTAAGAAGCAACAAGTCAAGAATAGGATCATTCAAGATGATCCCTATCAGCAGTGGCCTGTTTGTCACATCTGCTTTTATATTTTGTCTATAATGATGTTTGTGGTAGTCTGTAAGCACTTGCAAGCAAATTCTCTATTCCGTACCCTGCCATCTCCCTCCACTGCTTTGCTGAGGACTGGAGCAGGTTTTCTTCATTCATCCTGATTTTTCCAGCCACAGCCTATTGATTATTTCTATGGAGAAATTGATTTTAACCTTCACTTTCTCAAAAAGTAAGATAAACTTATTTCTGAAGGTTTACTGTGTGTCTTCCAGCTGTGGGCTTTTCTATGTGGAAAAATGCACATTCCTGAAATGCCACATGACAAGCGCGATCCCAGCATTGGGGATCTGATGGAGATCAAACGGCAAGGTTTCCAGCACTGGGCCCTCTATGTGGGAGGTGGATATGTCATCTATGTGACAGATGTAGGTAAGGCTTGTGCAGCTGTCACAGGGTGCAGAGTGGGTGTTTGGGGTGCCCAGGAGCCCTGTGTCCCTCCATGGGCTGGTGTTGGACCCTGTGTGTGTAGCTGGCCTTTCCAGGAGCAGTGAGAAACCCATCTGAGATCCTGGAGGGGCCAGAGAGGATCTGCCTGCCTGCCTTATCTCCTCTCTGCCCTCGCCAGATGGAAAGGGTCCACCTAAATCAGACATCACTGGGATCATATTCCCCAGAAAGGCAAAGGTGAAGGTGAGGAAGAACCTCCTGAAGGAGGTGGCTGGAGATGAGGACTGGTATGTCAACAACAAGCATGACTGGTACTGCACTCCCCTCCCCGTGGAGGAGATCATCGAGCGTGCTGAGAGCTGGATTGACAAGGTGATGCCATATGATGAGCTTGGCAGCAACTTTGAGCGGTTTATGACAAAGCTCCGCTATGGTGATGCAATCTCTTTCCAGGTGAGTGCCCCGGGCTGAGCCCCTGTGTGCCTCCCAGGGCACCTCCTGGCTGC
Organism: Malurus cyaneus samueli; assembly: GCA_009741485.1. NCBI lineage: Eukaryota > Metazoa > Chordata > Aves > Passeriformes > Maluridae > Malurus > Malurus cyaneus. The sequence goes on along the minus strand of CM019222.1, from coordinate 13,634,419 downwards.
TCGCTGCTCGCCACGGGGCTGGGACACAGCCTGCACCCTGCATGGGGACAGCCAAGGGCCAGGCGTGGGCTCCAGAGCAGCACTGCCTCTGGGCTGCCCACAGCCCCTGCACCTGGAGGGTCACTGTGCTCTGTCTGCACCCTGACACTGCCCTCTTACTCAATGCCACCTCCTTGTTACCAATGGGACACGAGGGGAGAGCTTGCACAAGTCCCTGACTCTGCCCAGGCCTCTGGAAATGCACAAGAGCTGTATTGGGGCAGCAAGCACCCCAAAACCACTCTCACTCACAAGTTCTTAATGTTGACCAATCTGGCCTCTTACAACATTAATTATTTATTGAATAGACCAAGGAAAACAGACTTGAGACTTAGACAGATTCTATTGCTACATAGGTGTCAAAATCACTTACCAAAAAATGATAGCGGTGTGCAGAGGGTCCCAGGGAAGTAACTTGATGTCAAAATCTTGACATCGAGGAGAATTCTCCACACACTCAATGAGTTTATAGGTTTCTGATTTCATGAAAATCACAGTGGTCTTCTGTAGCTGTAAAAGTGCTTGTGCTCTGCAGTCACTAATTTTAGGTTTTCCTCTCTCACCATTTAAGCCAGGATAAGTATTGCTGGAAAAGGAGGTTCTCATCCCAGTTAATTCATCACATGGAAATCATTCTGGCCTTACCAAGTCATATGTAATAACAAGTCAAGTGTAGGATCATTCAAGGTGATCCCCAGCAGCACTGATCTGTTTGTCACATCTGCTTTTATATTTTGTCTGTGATGATGTTTGTGGCAGTCTGGAAATCCTTGAAAGCAAATTTTTCTTTCCGTACCCTGCCATCTCCCCTCCAGTGCTTTGCTGAGGACTGGTGCAGGCTTTCTGCCCTTACACTGTTTTTTATCAGATACTTCCAATTGGCTTTTTCTATGGAAAAACTGATTTTAACCTTAACTTTCTCAAAAAGTAAACTAAGTTTTTTTCCTGAGCGTTTACTGTGTGTTTTCCAGCTGTGTCAACAACAAGCATGACTGGTACTGCACTCCCTCCCCGTGGAGGAGATCATCGAGCTGCTGAGAGCTGGATTGACAAGGGATGCCATATGATGAGCTTGGCAGCAACTGTGAGCGTTTATGACAAAGCTCCGCTATGGGAGCATCTCTTTCCAGGTGAGTGCCCCGGGCTGAGCCCCTGTGTGCCTCCCAGGGCACCTCCTGGCTGCTCGCTGCTCGCCCGGGGCTGGGACAAAGCCTGCACCCTGCATGGGGACAGCCAAGGGCCAGGCGTGGGCTCCAAGCAGCACTGCCTCTGGGCTGCCCACAGCCCCTGCACCTGGAGGGTCACTGTGCTCTGTCTGCACCCTGACACGCCCTCTTACTCAATGCCACCTCCTTGTTACCAATGGGACACGAGGGAGAGCTTGCACAAGTCCCTGACTCTGCCCAGGCCTCTGGAAATGCACAATCGCTGTATTGTGGCAGCCAGTACCCCAAAACCACTCTCACTCAAAGTTCTTAATATTGACCAATCTGGCCTCTTACAACATTAATTATTTATTGAATAGACCAAGAAAAACAGATTAAGACTTAGACAGATTTAATTGCTCCACAGGAATAAAAATAACGAAACCCTCCTCACAGATAAAGATACAGTGGACGATCATAGCATTACTTTATGTTACAGCTAGCAATGAAATATTATTAGTTAGGAGTCAAAATCACTTACCAAAAAAGATAGCGGTGTGCAGAGGGTCCCAGGGAAGTAACTGATGCCAAATCTTACATCGAGGAGAATTCTCCACACACTCAGTGAGTTTATAGAAAGTTCTGATTTCATGAAAATCACAGTGGTCTTCTGTATGCTGTAAAAGTGCTTGTGCTCTGCAGTCACTATTTTAGGTTTTCCTCTTCTCACCATTTAAGCCAGGATTGTATTCTGGAGAAAGGAGGTTTCATCCCAGTTAATTCATCACATGGAAGTCATTCTGGCCTTACCAAGTCATATGCAACAGGGAGATAAGCTTTTGCTCTATCCAGGGGAAAGATCCTGCCACATTCCTATGGGTAAAAACCTGGGTATTTCCCTTCCAGCTTATGGGAAACATTTCTCCCACTGATTTATTTACCCTGTTTATCCCTGCCTATTCTCCATTGGCATGCCTGGGGTTATATAAAAATGTTTATCATGTTTCCGCCAGTGTTTTGC